>VZTD01001501.1:1051421-1139844 GCA_013397725.1 Rhagologus leucostigma | reverse complement strand
AAAAAAAAAAACCTTAAAAAAAAATCCCACCTGCTCTAAGGCATTTGAATTTTTACAAATGTTTATCGTGCCAAATACGTGCAAAGATATAATTTACTGTTTTAAAAAAATCATAAAAGCATATGTTATAGCACACAAAAAATTATTTTGTCATCAAGTGATTTCAATCTTTAGTGTTAATATTTATATTTAGATTAATTTTTATAAATGAAAATATTTTAATGGGTAAAATGAAGACTATATGACATATTTGATTAAGTCTGAGTGAATATTAAGCTTGCCTTGTTGTTGTTATCTGCATACTCACCAAGAATTATTGTCAAGAGAAATTATAAAAGAGTAAAAGCAATTTATGAAAAGAATGCCTTTTCAATTACTTGATTCATAAAGAAAACCAAAAAGTTCTTCTCTGTTGTTTGGATTTATGTGCACTTTGGCCTGGAAGCGTGCAGAACCCATAGCCACACACAGTGCTGAGGCACCGCCTGTCCACAAGTGACACCATCACACCCGAGACATGGGCATCTTCACAGAGGTGCCGGGGTTTGCTGAGGGCAAGGGGGCACGCTGGGTTCACACCGCCTCCTCTACAGCTGGGGTGGGAGGAATCCTGTCAGGAACATTTGCTGGTGAGTCGTCTCCAAACCATCGAGTCTGTTGGGTGAAATATCATCTCAAGCACAGTTTCTCAGGCAGAATTTCTTGATTTCTCTCTGGGATTGCTACAACAACTGAGCAAGAACCCTGCCGATAGTCTTAGTCTCACACTTCCAAAGTTCCTTGCAGTGAATGCAGATCAAAATATTTATCAGCATGTCTTCTCCAGCATGAAAGCATTCAGTAAAATTAGTGTGTTTTAAGTAACACTTTGGGTCAGCAGATATGTTGTATTGATGCCTTGATGGGGCTACCTAAAAACAGAGGCTAGACAAAATTAAGAGAATAAAAGCAGGTATATTTATTGAAGGGCCTTCAGGTACACTTTGGGCAGTCAGAGCCCCAGGGGCTACACCCAAAATGGACGACAGGTCACGAGTTTCTCATACTTTTATAAGTTTGGTCCATTTGGATATCAGGGTTAATTCTCCAACTGCAGCTTCAGGTAATGAAGTCATTTACCCCAAGTTTGCTCCCCCTGTAACCCACATGTTGTTGTTTACATTTACAAAATGTTGTTTACATTTCTTGAGGCCTGAGACAGTAAAGTGTCCTTGAGTTTCAGGCCTAGAGAGGATTTGTTTTGTCTGACCAGAATGGGAGAACAGTAGCTAACAGGCTATATGGAGTTTTTAAAATTATACGTTAAAGCGTTACAGGATATGAAAAATGTAAAAGCTAAAATCCTAAGGCATCAGTATCATAAATGGTAGTAACTCCCTTATTATAATAAAAACCCATCCCTTGCCGACAGGCCATTTGCAAAAAGAGAAAGAAGGGTTAAAAATGTCTGCAACGGTTAATTCAACTATTATTCAATTTTAGTAGTAATTCTCACAAAGCAAAATAAGTGGAAGTCCATTCAACTTTATCCTTTGCAGAATGATTCGTGGCCTGGATTTAACCATCAGTTATTACCTAAATTGTAAATATATTTTTTTTTAATCCTTTATTTATGTAAATAAATATCTTTTTTGGATATAAGCCATAGATTAAACTATTATTCCTGCTAATAGTTATTAATCAAGATGAAACACATTGTAAGTAACACTTCTTATAAAAGTAATATAACAAACTTATATTAACATGAGTAAATACAGGTATTGAGCTGCATCTTCAGGCTTATTGATGTGGACTAATGTAGTAGATGGTACATGGCTTTTGATCCTCAAAGAGTGACTTTAGCTTGCTCAGACAACATACTTGGAAATAATGACTTTGTTTTAAAGGGAATCAGCTTGTTCGGGCCCTTGCCCCTTTTGGATAATGGTGCGTGATTAAATGCAGTAGGCACAAAACTACTCCAAGGCCATTTTTTATGGCCAATTAGCCAATCTTTTTTTCTTCAGCAAGGAGAAAATACTTATCTTTGGTAGGAGCTCCTCTTTGTTCATTAATATATCTCTCCAGCAGTACAGGAAGAATCATGAAGGGCCAGTGGGTACTTCAGGGAGACATTCTTGGGAGTGGATGTTAACAATCTCTATAAAAGCTACACACAAGAACCAGCATTTCATGCCATTAATGCAGGTACATTAAAAATTGGTAAGAGCCTTTTTCCTTTCTTCCAACCATTGCTTTTTATTTTTACAAATCAACAGCCATTGACTTTGAAATGTGACAGGAGGGTTTAAATGTAAATGATACATTTAACACTGCAGAGTTTAAATCCCAGCCCAAAAGCTGTGTGGGTTTTGGATAAACCTAACGGTGAACCTAGCAGCGAACAGGATCAGGAGATTGATGGGGATGCACAATGAAGAAACATTTTTATAAGCGATGGTGTCACTCAGTGCTGGTGTCCATGAATTGTCTTTTGCCTGCACCCTGAACATGTTTCTTTTTGAAGGTACTTGCACAAGAAGGAGAAAGAAGAGTAGCATGGGATTGCTAGGCAAAAGCAGAACTGTAGGTCTGAGGTGCAGGGGAGGGCACAATTCAAAGAACAGAGGTTGGGTCGCCACCTTGGGGAACAGAGATCACCAGTAATTGTCCTCTGTGTCCAATAATTTTTGCTCCCACAAAGCATTCAGAATGAAATCCAGGTGTCTGCTCACAGGCCTCAGGCTGCCACGGCTGCTTCTCAGCTGCCTCTTCCCAAAGCGACCGATGGGGCGAACACCACGGCCCACATACCAAAAAGGGTCGATCTCAGGACCTGGAATTCAAAGCAGTCAGTGAAGATGTACCACTGCACTTGGAGGCAGCATTTCCTGAACATCTTGAGGATGTTAGACAGCTTACTTGTAGCCCAGGAGAAAAAAAAAAAAAGAAGGGAAAGGCCAAAGCCAGACACACAGCTTACTGGTGCCTTTGAGGATTACTTTCCATGTGTAGACCCCAAAGGAAGAGGATTCAGATGCAATATTAATTTTCATCCATCTGGGCTGCAACCTGCATTTCTAACATAAGCCAAAGGGCCCACTGAAATTTTCTGCGGTAGGTGCCAGCTACACTATTTCTACAGGCTAACAAATCCACTGGATTGCAGAGGGGGTTCCTACATGAGAGGTAAACACGAAAAGTTAATTCTTGTTCACTTAGGAAGTTGTTTTCATGGATAACTATTTTTTTTCTTTTAAAGCTCTGACACATGACTTATTTTTGTGGTCTAGTGCAGTTTTGGAGCAGGTCTGGAGAGGAGTATAGTTGTATTAAAAGACTGTAATATTTAAAAGATTATTTTAAAATATTAAAGACTGTATATTAAAAGATATAGCAGCAGGGAAATTCTAAAACACGCTGGTGACGATGGCACCCTAAGGAAACACCAAATCGTTCCAGAGCCAGACAACTGTCAGGAACAGGAATAAATTACAATTTAAGTGCATTATATATCATCCCAGTCACATGAAAGTCTCAGTCAAGGCAGCAGAATTTTCCCCTGTGTATTTTGATGCTTGAACAGAGAAAAAAATTCACTTTGCCTTTAAATTTCTCCATAAATACATCTTTCAAGTCTTTCAGCACAGCTGTGTTTAACAGCCTTCCTACTCAACAAAACCCAAGAAACTTCCTTGTTTTTCACCTGTGTACCTAAAACCTGAGGTTCCCAACATCTCTAGTCTTCTTTAATGGGGAGAGATGTGGCACTGAGCCCACACACCTTACTCTCAACAACCCCTCTCTCCCACTCCACCTACAATTATCAGCCTATGCTCCTTGAGGGAAGATGAGATTTCTTGATAAGATTTTCTCAAAAATCTTTTGGATTGTGTGCTAGTTTTAACTTGGGATACAAGGTATCATCCCTCATCTGGATACCCTCAGTTCTTCGCAGCATCTCTGGAGATAGATACTTCAACCACTTGTATTTGGACTTTCAGACAACTCGCAGACAGAATTGAAGATGTCTGTAAAGTGAACTTAAGCTTCTGGTCCTTGCTTTCTTTTTATTATGTAGAAGTAGTTGTATAGGTCTACAGAACACAGCTGAAAATTTGGTGCTTAAATATTTGATGCGTATCACTTTACATTTTCTTGTCTATCCTTTGCACATTAGTGTCTTCTCTGATATTTATCGAAAATAATGCTATTTGCCTTGGCTAATTAAGGGCTGTGAGAAGGACATGAGGTTCTGTATATGCACTGACAAGTGCAAATGGAAGCACAGGGCCTCACACCAAGGTTTCACCATAGAAACACCTGCATGATTTGCTGTTGAACTTTGCCTGACAGCCCAGCCCTGATCCCTCAGTGCAGCAGAGACTGTGGGGTCACCATGTCAGGTGAGACTCATACTTACTTCTGTTGTCTATCTGATGTTTAAATGGCCTGCTCTGTCCCGAAGCAAAGCTGAGCGAAATCAAGAGCATCAGGACATAGACAGTGACCAGCTTTAAGTGGTTTGGTGACCACTGGGCACGTGGTGTCCAGGAGATTGGATGCCACATGACGGAGCAGTGGTGGGAAGCCTGTAAGGAGAAGAGTGAACATGGGGAACACATGTGAGTTAAAACTCTCAAGGTGAAGGAACGCATCAACTGTAACAGTACATTCCTGCCCATCAGATCCATTCCATGGCTCTAAGTTCTGTGGAACACTGATGCTGAGGATGTCCTGGGCATTTCTGTTTGAAGGCAAAGGCTATGAAGTGGGCCATCTACTGAGATAAAAACTGGAGACATTTTCTCTCCAGCAGTGAAAGCCTTCACACAACACTCAAGTCCTGGCCCTGAGGTCACTGCTGATTCTTGTATGGCTCTCTGTATGACCACAGGCATTGGCCACCACAGTGTTTTACCACAGCATCCTTTCCTTGCTTGTATACACACTCTTTTTACAACTAAATGCATTTCAGTATGAATGCCAACGCTCCTCCTGTGCCATCACACCCTTTTTTTGCCAGTGTGCAAAATTACGATTTCCAGTTACAGTTTCCACTGGTAGATGTCCCAGTCCTGTAAAGGCACGCAGATGCAACAGAATGGGAAATCCCTCCCAGTTCCCACAGGTGCAAAGTTGGGAAAATTGCATCCAGGAACAGGAGGGAGGCAGGCTCTGGTTACCACTGTCTCTGGCATTTTGTACAAGCTTCCTCGCAGCAGCTCCCCCAGCTGTCATGCCAGGATTGTCTTGTGACATGCAAGGTCTGTCTCTACATTTGACATCCTGGAGCCTCTGCCTATAGAGCAGGAGCCTATTTGCTTAAGTATCATGTAAGTGATGTAGATATACAGGCACAGAGGCTGTAGGAAATCCTCTCAGCTGCGCCCACACAGAGGCTTCTCTTTGCATATAGGTGGAATTTTTCCCCAGTTGCTGCCAAAATCTTAGCCTGCCTTCAGTACAGGCAGAGCAGGAATGAAAATCTTTGATGCAAGATGCTCCCAAACACACCAAACAGGGAACACAGCAAAAACACATGAAGAAGTTGGTTGTGTCTTTCACTAAAATGCAGTCAAAAGCTCCTTCACCCCTAGTATTTAGTGAAAGTTTCTCAAGAGCTTTTTCCCACACTGACAGTTGCTTCCCAGGCAGCTTAGAGGAAAGTGATTTTAACTCATGATTTCAGAACTGCAAATTAACTTTTTCTAACTTGAATATCTCATGACAATCTCATGACAATCAGGACTAAATCATCTTAGCATGAAGAACCACATGGGGTGAATTCTGCCTTCAGTTTCAACTGGGGTACCTCTCCTGTTGCTCCATTTTTAGCAAAACCTTAGGTTCAGTGAGACAAAAAGAAGGTGTTTTGAGGCATCTCTGTGGTGTGTTTACGGGACTGCTGACAGGTTTGCCAGGTTACTTGCTCTATGGCTTCGTGTCTTGGTTTTTTTTGGCAACCGAGTTACAGAAAGGAAGAGCTTGCTTTGAGTGCATTTTTGATGAAAGACAAAAATACAGGGAAAAGCTTTTAGCACACACTTTTTCCAAAGCACTGCTGTGTCTCAGTCCCCACCAGCTGGTCCTGTGCCTGAATCAGCCACTGCAGGCACTTTCTACAGCACTGATATGTATTGAACTTTTTGTTTATACCCTTGTCCTGGTTAGGGTTTCTGCGAAGAACATCGCTCCCACTGCTCCTCAGTAGGTAACATGCCACCCCAAAATAATCAGGGGGCTCAGCATCTCTAATCCTCCCTAATTTTTCCTATACCTAATTGTCCCACCACTGTTTATATGGGAAGAAACAGAGACTGAGGTACTGCCACAAACTTGACCCTGAGCATTCTAACACCCAGCTCCATCTTGTCACTAAGCAAAAAGCCTGGTTACCCATGCACAGTCCTTTTCAAGAGTCATGTGGCTGAGACGGTCTGTGATCTCCTCAGGTCCAGACCTGCAGCTTTCTTCCAAAAGGAAAATAAGAAAAAAACAAGACCTCACACAGTCAAGCTGTGTGCCTCTATTTTTAACTACTAAATAATCATAAAAAATTTAAAAACTGACTAGTTGCAACAAAACTTGACACAAAAGCTTCAGGAATAATTTTGCTCCTGGAGCTCAGCAAAATTCAGTGCCACTGTCATTTGATCAACTTGCCACTTCTGCTTGGTGCCCAAGCAGAGTCTTTAAATTTTGGCTGAGCAACATCTGTGACAGCAGTCTGGCAACTTTAATTTACATGAAAGGGGAAAGTTAAAGCCACAAATGAAGCAGCAGTATCACAGCTTGCCATGGGTCTGCCTCATGAGGAGGCAGAGACCAGTCTGGCTTTCCCTCTGGGCACACAGAGGCCCTTATCAGACCAAACTAAAGCTCTACTGCGGATCCATCAGATGTAACCCTACCACGGTTGTCCTCGGAAGACAAGGTGCTATTAACTCTTTACACCCTAAACCAGCATCTTCCTTGAGATCAGCGGCTGTGTACACCCCCTGCGATGCAAGCGTAAAAAGCTTTCCTGTTCGAAAGCAGAGCTGGAAGCACCACCGAGGGATAAGACCCCAGGAGAGCACAGGCCCCGGACCAGGCTCGTTTCAGCGCCGAGCTGCAGGAGAGGTGCAGGGCTGTGCTGCGGAGCCCTGCCTGTGCTCTCCCTGCAGGGCACAGCACTGCCCGCGGGGTCAGCCACCCTGCATGGCCACGGTCTGCTTAGCTAACAAAAACTGGGCAAAAGTTACTGAGCACAAGGCACAGCTCTGTATGTTAACGTTTTGGGCTAAAGCCCAAAAAGAGAAAAGGAAATTCAGCAAGAAAGAGCCTGGACAAGCGCTGAAGCAGATAGGGAAAGGCACTCACCTGTGTGCACAAAAGCTGCTTCTCAGGTAGTCGCTGCTCCAAGCAGAAGCAGGGCAGCTGATGGGGGCATGTGCCTTTTATACTGGAGGGAATTGGACTTGAAGCAGGGAGGGGGAGTCAAGAGGTGGGCCAGCAGGACGTCAGCAGTACTAGTGAGCAGGATTTAAATTTACAAAAGGAGGGGTAGGAGAACGGAGGCTCTATTAGAAAGCCATTGATCAGGGCAGGGAGAAGGAGTTGAAGGCGGTGCCAGGGGATTTCGGGGGGGAGCATGGCAGGACACATGACTGAGGTCCCCAGGCCCACCAGGAAGAGAGCAGAGGGAAGGGGGCTGCTGCCATGTCTGTTTGGTTGGGGGGGCACGGACAGACGGGAGCAGATACACTTTCTGCAAAGGAGAGCCAAGCTCTCTGTGCTGCCCAGCTGAGATGCTCTGTCTGAAGAGCATGTCTGCTGAGGAAAACACTCACGGCTGAGGATGAGTTGTGGGGAGAAAGAGGAGATGAACAATGGGGAGCCATGAGAGCCAGCAAGCTGGAACAGTCAGTCCACACACTCCTTCCCTAGCCCTTGTTCCTCTTGCTGTTTTCTCATCTTTGTATTTTGCTTAGGATCTTACTTGATGGCAGCTCTCGTTTCATTCAGCCCCAGCCCACAGCTGGGATCAACCCACCCATGCGTAAGTTTTAAGTCACACTGCAACACAGCACACAAGTAGCTGATGAAATCAGTAGTGATTCAGTGCTTAAGCAGGCCCTTACCAGTTTTGTGGCAGAGAAAATTTCATCTGCATGAGGCCAATATCTCAAGCAATACTGTATTTTTACAACAGGTGTCTCTTCTGAGTGGTTATTTTTAACTCTGTCTCTTGAGTAATGTGTCACCGCGGCCTTGCTGTTAGGGATCTTGCTGCTGTAAAAGCTAAGACCTTGTTTACTCTGGAGGTTGCAGGGGAGAGCAGCTGAACTGGCAGGTGCTTTGCTCCTTGGGCACCATCCTGCAGAGATGTGAAGCATTACTGGGCTGACTGGGAGCTGCAGGCTTTCTCTTCACAGACCCATGTTCCTGCTCCACTCCTGGAGAGGTACCCGAAGGAACAATTTTAAGGTTGTGCTTTGAAAGGCGGCTCTGAGACCTGACCCCATGCATAAACTGGGACTGCATAGGAAATGCTGCAATCCCATTAGGATGAAAAGGAAGTTCAATAGCAAATATGTTCATTTTTCCTATAAAGATGCTTCCAGTTGGGAAAACTTCAAAGCACAAATAATGCTATTTCACTGTAGGCACCTCTCAAAAGAAATGAAATTATTTTATTTCCTAGGGGCAGTTTGTGGGGTACTTCTATGAGGAAATACAGTGAAATGTTGCCTGGCCCTGCCCTTACTCACCGCCCAAGCATCAAGTACCACTGGGAGAGTATGGTTACTAATTGCAGGGATTTTTCATTTCTGCGTAATCATTTGTTTTATGGGTACATGTATGAAAAAAAAATGGTAAAGAAGCCTGAGAAATACTCTTCTGTTCTCCAATTTCCACCCAACAACAGCTAAAAGAAGTGTCTTCCTCATCCAAGTTATCAAGAGTTTACTCAGACTACTCAGGATCACAACTGCAAAATATGAAGAGCACTTCAAGTCCATGGTAGCACAAAAGGTCTTTCTACAGCTATCACAATCAATAACAGATATACATGCTTTTCTCAGAAACCTCCTTTTAGTGTGTTCCCTTTGAACCTTGCAAACACTCCCTACCTAAAAATCAATCTGCATCCAAGGACCAGGCAGTGGCTGTGCTGCCGTGCTAATTTTGTGTGCATGTGTGGGTATCTTCTTAGATAAGAGGGTATCTTCTTAGTAAGTAAAACCCTTCATGGCTTCTCATTGTAGATCTTTTCCCTTACTGCTTTTCACATTTATTTTGACCAGAAAATATGAGTATCCTTTCATGACCTCTAGTCGGCAATTGCTGGAGTAAAGGTCTCTTTCCTCTGGGATATGCAGGACCCTTTCTTGTTTTGTTGTTCTGCTGGTGATCCTATCATCTTAAAATAGAAGCAAAAGTTTTTTTCATCGCATTTACTTTTTCTAGTCTTGCTGGCACTGCAATGTGAGCCTTCCCATAGCACAGATAATTTTCACCGATTGTCACCTACATGGAAGTTACCACATAAAACAAAATTATGCAATGTCTTCATGTTAAGAATGCTTGCTTATTGATAAACTCTGCTTGCAAATAATATGCCATACAAAATAAAATAAAAAGAAACCCCAACCACACACAAAAAAAATCATTATTAGGAGAGCCAGCATTTAAAATGCTCTAATATGATCATTTACCTTCATTCTGGCCCAAAGCTGATCTACAGCAGTATCTTGGTTTTGACAGTGGACAACAAAGAACATTTATGGAAAAGTGTAAAAACAGGGCAGCATATTTTCACATTCCCCATTATAGTCTTCTCACAGACCCTTGAGCCCTGTGGTCCAGAGACTTCCCAAACCAAATGTTTAGTTGTGGTAGGGAGCCCTTGATGGGCTTCTTCTCTTTCACTGTTGCTTCCTGAACCCATGTAAATTCTCACCATCCACAAAATTGTGTGCCAAGGACTTTGCAGCTCTTTCTCTGCTACAAGAAGGATCATGGCTGTGCATCTGTTGTGGACACACTACTTGCCAGTTTCAAGAACTTTCATTTTCGCTTTCATTCAAGTATTGTCATTTTCGCTTTCAATCATTCTGACTTCATGAAAGGCTCCTGTAAAATGTTCTCAGCAATGAAGAGTAATAAATTATGTGACAGTCTGTTTAAATGAGCCTCATCAGGCATTTCTCTTACCAAAGTAAACTTTACTCCATCTTCATTCACTGGACATCATCATTTCTATCCACCAGACCACAACTGAACCACCACAATGCTATGTACAGTACTCAGAAGCTTTCTCAGAAATCATCCTGGCTTCTCAGGGTCTTTTCAGGCAGCTGTGACTTTATTTTATTTTGTTATCCCATTCATAGCAGGTCTTATGCTTTGGCTGACAAAAGCAAGTCAGCTCACGCAGCACAGAAACGTGAAAGCCATTTAGACTTGGGAGGAACTGGGAAAGAGCTGTCAGGGGAATGAGGATTGTGAAAGAGTGAACCTGAAAGATCATCTAGAGGACAGCTTGGTCTGTAGTGAAGGTGCAGAGGTTTGTGTGTTAAAACTTCCATTCTTTTCCTGTTTCTGAGGGAGGAGCTGGGCACACGCTGTCTCCTTTGTAGAAGATCCTTGAGAAGAACTCAAGTCCTGCCTCACACACAATTGCACATAAAATTCCTGCGTAAGTTATGAGCAGGAACAGGGCTGAGCCAGCTGCTAGCTGGAGTGTCTCAGTGTCTCAGTGGGAAGGCCAACCACGGATGCAACTAAATCAAAAGGCAGTAGATACAGAGGTGTGAAGGGCTGTGAGGAGGAAAGCAACTTCTCAAGGTAAGGAGAGGTCAGGCTTCTGGACAGGAAATGCTGAGGGGGATGAATGGAGATAATAGGAAGATATTGCTTGGAGGCTGGAGTGACCCAAGAGAACAAGGTCCAGGGAGCCTGATGCAGAGAAATATTCTTTGACAAGACAGCGCCAGAGGCCAACAGTGAACTACAGTTTTGATGGCAAATTCTACAATTTAGTTTTCTCAAAGAACTAATCCAAATCTTCTTTTTTCTGTTCTTCTTTCGCTGGTCAGAGCCTTCCACAAACAGGTGAAAAACCACAAAAGCAAAGACATTTGATGCAGTTGGATGGAGAAACAGAAACTCTCCACCCTCCCCCCAGCCCACCACTCTCATTGTTTCACACACCAGTCTGGGAATAGTTTGCAAATGCCTTGAACTACTGCCTGACCTATGAATCTGCCTAGCCTTCTGCAGTGGGATAGAGGTCCAGTTGCACTAAATGAGTTTGGAGGACTCACGAAAAGTTGTATTGAAACCTATTCAGAAAGCCATGTCAGTTCACTCCACTAGATGAAACTTCTAGTAACGTTTACCTTTACAAAGAAACTGTTCTCTACTAACATTCAGGTTCAGAGAACAGCCAGGACTGACTTTAGTTTAGAGCTACTTCGTTTTAATTTGAGAAAGACGACCATCTAGTGGTTAATGCCGAAATTATCATCTTGTTTGCAATCATTATTGAGTAAGGAATGAAACCCCCACGTTTCAAACAAAAGCATGTGTATCTTGAAATCTGACCATGTACACAAGCTCAGCCAGACTACACATAACCCTGTTTCTCTTGAGTGAGGCTGGATATCCAGCTGTTTATCATCAGCACAGTTTCCAGTTTTCCCAGTCTCCCAGTCAGCACATGCTTATTGGGACAACTTGTTAGCAGCCAGGCAGCTCAAGCATAGGCCACAGCTCAGGACTTCAGCCACTCTCCACAAGCCCTTCCTTAGCACACTGTGGAGGCTTTGCACCAGAGCTGGAGCTTGGATGGAAAAATACAAGTCACCCTTGGCATGGTTACAGCCACCTTCAAAACTATTTGCTGATGCGAGAGGGAGGATTTCTTCTGATTTCTTCTGATTTCTTCTGATACTTTTGCTATTCTTCTTCCCTGATAGAAAGCTACCAGGCAGCCTTCTGCACAGAGGTTTGGGATGTGCAGATTCCAAGTGGAGCTGGATATTGTAGGTAAACTCATGTAGTGAGAGCAGGGAAGATTACAGCTCAAGAAAAAGAATCAAGGTTGGAAATATTTTTGCATATCTCTCAGGGATCCAGCACTTTGACGTTATTTTCAGAATGCAAAAGTTAGGCCAGCAAATGCCAGCTCCCGGCGTTGGAGTGGAGCAGAATTCGTGTATAGAGTAGTTGCACTGCTGGAATGCAGGATGGAAATTAGTGCTGCTACATGCCATTTGCACGTTTCATGCACAATTGCTTTGTCAGGCAACTTAAACTGCTCTTTGAACATCATGTGCTTCAAGCAGTAATTTGTTCTTCCAGAGAATTTCTGTGTTGGAAAAATGGGCTGGGAATGGCACAGGATACCCTTGTTTCCAGGCCGTTGCAGAGGACAGGTCGGCATGCAAGCCTGACATTTTCTGGTAAGGCAGGCTGCAGGGCCAGGTATGGAGATCTGCCTTCAGGAGCCCTAATTAAATTAAATTTTGGCTTTGTAAAAGCTCCTAAGGTATAAAACTCAAAATATTTATGTGCTGCACCTGAAAATAATAGTAGTATATATTAGAATTGTGTCTGTAGGAAGTGAAAAACAGTATTGTTCATTTTGGTTATTACAGAGGGGCAGGTGCAGACAAGGGTGGCCTTTTACACGCACACAACCAAAGACGGATGTCATACAGAGTCCTAAACTACAGCACAGATTTAGCCCTACTGTGTGGGTGACTTTTGTTTCCTGATGCGAGGCTTTCTTGTGCCATTCCCAGCCCATTTTTCCAACACAGCAATTCTCTGGAAGAACAAAGTTTCTCCCACTGGTCTGGGTTACCCATTGCTCTTCAAGGGCATCTGAAGTGCTTCTGAGAACACCCAGTGAAGGCGAGGTTCTGCACTATGGTGACATTTTTTACAGAAGTGTACTTATCATCTGTATGCCTGTGAGCCCCTGGTTTTAATCCCTGCATCTTATCCAGTCATAAATAACCTCTAATGATTCACATACAGCTTGACAGACGAAGTGAAATACAGGAAAAGGCAAGCAAAGGGATCTCTAATTGCTATTCATAACCAGGTCTTGCAACTATTACATTGAAATAGCTTGAAGCTGTGATCAAGTTAATTAGAGATGATGTTCTTTTCTGGCACTATAGTTGGCAGGTTATACATTAGTCATGGAAAGACAAGAGTCTCATTCCCAAAATATTGCTTAAACTCTGGTGTCTAATACTAGTGAATGAGATTAACTCCAGCCTCAGCTCTACGACGATCTGAAATTGAACAGGTTTTGAAATCTGAAATTGAACAGGTTTTGAAATCTGAAATTTAACAGTTAAGCAACAACATCTCTTACCTTCACTTAGGTTTTAAACCTATTTTAATTGCTTCTACCTCTTTTGGTTGCTGCTGGGCCATGTCTGCTTTGCCCACCTTCCTTCAGTCTGGTGTGACTGGAAGCCCCTCACGACCAGGACTTTCACAAGTCTATTGCCACAGGTGACTGCTCAAGAGCAATGGGAAAGACTCAGTCAGGTCAAAGAACCTCAGGACAACTGTCCTGTTGAGGGGCAGGAGAAGCACATCACCAGCAGGATGCCACCTGCCTCTGTGCACAGACACCAAAGTTTGGTGCAATGTGCTGGCACAGACAGGATTTGTGTCAGACCTTAGTGACAGATGTGACATCGAGACCTGCAGCTCCGTCTGAGGAGGACAGCAAAGGGAGAGCTCTTTGCACTGACACAGCCCCACAGGGGCCCCGCCAATTCACATGGACATTGTGGAAGGCTGCCAAGAGAACAATGAGGGTGCTGGCCACCACCTTTATTTTAATTGCTGCACAGTGCATGCCAAGCTGTGCAGTTGGGGGTTGTTTCCATTCCCTCCGCAGTTGCCAGAACTATTCATTGTTGTTTCATTTTAAGGATAACAAAGTCACATCTTCTTGGCTTATAAAGGAGCTTTGCTGCTTCCCAGACACCCAACCTCATTTGTCTGTAAACTGTAGGATGAATTTCACAGATGCCCAATGAGCCCATAGGACTGGATTAACCCTGCAGTAAGAATTAGATGTGTAAAACTATTTTAAATGCATGAAGATTCAGAGTAAGCACAAGAACTGACGCAACGACCAGAATACTCAGCTAAACCTGCAAGCTCAGACTTAGGGTTTGTGTCTGAAGATGCACTGTTTCTTTCATCCACGGCCAGGCCTGTCCCCAGCCTTGTCCTCTTTGGTTGTCTCAGCACAACTATCGCAGAATTATGCAAGTGGAGTGGGTCTGAGGCTTTAACCTTTGAGTTTATTTTTTAACTCAAATCAGTTTGCTGATCTGGCTCATCCCAGTGCCCCACTGACACCAGTACTTGGTGCAGCCAAGGTAACAAAAATCAGTGGCTGGGAGGAAAAAAAGGGTGATGGACCTGCTTTGCCACTGGGAAAAAAAGTTTTGTGGGATGATGATGGGAGAGAAAAATATACAACAAAATCTTGCAGAGAGACATAGGATTAGCAAAAATACATGAGAGCCAAAACTTCTTCACATTAGTAGTAATATAAGTTTTCTGAGAGAGATGCTGTTGATATCCTGGGGTCGTGTCCCTGAGGATAGGTGTCCTGAGCTTCCTCAACCTTCCCAGAAGGTTTCTCAGTGTTTAGCTCTGCATCCTCAATCCACAGGCATTATCCAAATTGTGGCCTCAAGCTCTTGCCCCATCCTCCCATTACTGCCCCAACAGTGCCTTTTGCAGCTGCTTGGGAATGAATTAAACAATCCTCCTCCACAGCCCATAGTGCAGTGAAAGGTTTAATCAACGATGGTAGCAAAGGGTAAGCAGAGGTTTTGTACCACAGTAAATGGCTTTGCTTTCCCCATGGGAAAAAGAAAACTTTCTTGCAAAGTGCCAGGACTAGAAACTTTCTTAGACCATTGCACGCTGGCATTCGTAAAACTACTGCAGTGCTGATCCAGACCTTGGATCGCAGAACAGAAATATCCCTCTGATATTAGAAGATGGAAGTTTAGCATAAAAGCCAAAAAGAGAAAAAAATAAAAGGGAAATACAGGTTCTGCCACTTCTGCCAGTGGAATTAGCTTATTGTACATCTGCAAAGCCATTAATCACCTCATGAGGACTGGCAAGCTTTGTAACACCTGCACACCTTTTTAAAGGCAAACTTTTCTCATTGCAGCCCCTACACTGCTGATATCCTCCCAAAACAAGGATGGTCAGTGAGCAGCTGTCACACAGGAGTCCCATGAGGCCACATGCCAGCCATCCGTGGTGGCCCCTAGGGACGGGGGAACAGCAGCTGCACCCACCTGAGAGGGTGCAAAGTTCACAGAATCCCAGGATAGTTAGGGTTGGACTGGACACTTGAGATCATCTGGTCCAACCCTTCTGCCAAGGCAGGGTCACCTCAAGCAGGTGACACAGGAACACATTTGGTGTGAGAGATGGAGACTCCATGACCACCCTGGGCAGCCTGTTCAGTGCTCTGCCTCCCTCAATGTAAAGAAGTTCTTCCTCATGCTGAGGTGGAACTTCTTATGTCTCCAAGCCATGTCCAAAGTGGAGGCACAGGTGGTTTGTGGGGTGCTGACTGCCTCCCTCACCATACTCAGCACTTAACACAGCATTTTGTCCAGTGAGAGAGGCCTGAGGGAGCGGGGTTTCCAATATATTTTGGAAAATGGGGAAGTGCTCTCCCAATTTCAGATCAGCTTGAAAAGCACCCAAGCCAAAGGGATGTGAGTATGGAAGGGCCTCCATATGGGTCACTCTTGCTGGAGGACAGGGGTGCCTGAGGGCCAGAACCACGGAGAATGAGGGGCTCCAGCAACACACCAGCACTGCTGTCGGGGATCCACTGGGGAGAAACATTGTTGTGAGAAAGGACATTGGCGTGCTGGAGTGGGTCCAGCAAAGAGCAATGAAGGTCGTGAAGGGTCTTGGATCACAAGTTCTACGAGGAGCAGCTGAGGGAGCTGGGGGTGTTTAGCCTGGAAAGAGGAAGCTTAGGGGTGACCTTATCGCTCTCTACAACTGCCTGAAAGGAGGGTGTAGCCAGGTGGGGGTCAGTCTCTTCTCCCAGGCAACCAGCAACAGGACAAGAGGACGTAGCCTCAGCCTGAACCAGGGGAGGTTTAGGTTGAACATCAGGAGGAATTTCTTCAGAAAGGGTGATTACAAATTGGAATGGGCTGCCCAGAGAGATGGTGGAGTCACCGTCTGGACGTGGCACTCAGTGACATGGTCTGGTTGACATGTTGATGTTCGGACATGGGTTGGACTCGATGACCTCAGAGGTCTTTTCCAAACTAACTGATTGCGCGATTCTGTGCACCGGGCTCCCCAGCGGCCGTCACGTGCGGGACGCCATTTTGTGCGGAGCGCGGCGGGCGGTGCCCGTTGGCCGTTCCGAGGGGCGGCGCGGGCGAGGGGCGGGGGGTCCCTCCCTCCCTCCACGTTTTATTTCCCTTTGCGCTCCCTCCTCCTCGTACTCCTTCCTCTCGCTCTCGCCTTCCCTCTCGGGTTCATTCCCCGCGTCCCTCTGCTTTTGTTACCCCTCCCCTCGCTCCCTCCCGCTCCCCGCCCCCGCGTGGCACTGCGGAGCCAGAGACGTGACCCGAGCGGACTCGCTTCCCCGCAGCTCCAGCCTCTCGCCGCAGAGTCGCATGTCCTCGATCCAGAACCTCCAATCCTTCGGTAAGAGCCGCCGGCACGCAGCCACCCCCTCGGCAAACCCACACATCGCCCCCGGCCCCCTCGCCCTGCTCCCGCGTTGCTGAGGGCCGCGGGGCCCCCCGCCTCCGCGGTGACATTGAGCCGGTGTCGCCGTCGCCGCGGTGCTCCGTGAGGCAGCGCCGGCGGCTCGTCCTTGTCCTCCCGCGCCGCCGGCCTCGGGACGTGCTCGGTGTGTGCGGTGGAGAGACCTCGGACGGGAGGCTCAGCCCCTCGCTGCTCCCGTAGGAGGTGCTGCCATGTTCTCAGCTCTGACACCCCCTATCAAGGGCTCGTATCCTTTGCTAAGGAAATAATTTCATCAGTTACAGTTGTTTTGCTGCCTCATCTTATCCTCAGCAATGTCCCAAAACGCTATACAAGCCCTGCAAAGGTTATTGTTTCTATAGAGTGAGCTGCGCAGATGGCCGATCGTTTCTCTCCTATTAGCAGCGAAGTTTAACCGTGCCGGCCCAGCGTTCTCCTCCTGCCTTATCTATAAGAAGCAGAAGTGAGCAAGTTAGCACTTTATACAATAATGTCAGGCTTTTGGTCGCAGTTTTGACTCTAATCTTCTGCACGGATAAGCCATGTGAGAAGGTTACGTTCAGTCATGATTGGGGAGCTCACCCTGTGCTTAAGGAAGGTGCCACCCAGAGGATTCGTTTGAAGGGATCCAGTGTTGACACCTACAGTGCTGTCTTATCTCCAGCCTAGAGCCCTAAACTCTGCCAAATGATTTTGGCTTATCTCCAGCCTGGAGTCCTAAACTCTGCCAAGTGATCCTCGTGCCCAAGTCCTCTTTTTCTTTCACTTTTTCTTTGACTAAAATTTTCTGTTAGTGTTTGCGCCACAAGTTGTGGAAGACAGTAAAATTCAGCATAGTTTAACAAATGCCATAGTAGAAATTAAGCTAGTCAAGATTCCCAGTGCTGCACTTCTTTCCTGTTGTGCTTGAATCCTCATTATGCTTTCAGTGCCTTTAATGCTCTTGTCCTTCTTGTTTCTACAAGGATCTGTCAGTCTGCAGCTGGACTACTTCTTTTTTTGTGTTTCTGCTGAAGTTCTACTCATTTGGGGCATTTCTTTCTAGTGGCAAAACTTGATCAGCGTTTTTAGATCTGAGTTTTGAATGGAAGTTTGGGAAATTGTAGCTTGCATGGCTATTGAAACTACATGGACTCTTAAATATCGTTATGATTAGTACAGAAAAGTTATTTGTGGTTATTCTTAAAAAGTAATAAAGTACCTCATGCTTCAAGGTTTATTTGGAGCTACTGATTAGGAGACTTGTAGAGCTGTAAAATTTCTTGATTGAGTGTTAAATATGTTTTTGTGGAGTACAGAGAATAAGAAGTGTTAACCCAGAACCCCCCTTCTATCTAAATGCCCTTCTGTTTTATCTGTCCTAGATAAATGCTAAGCTTGGAAGAATTTGAGAACTGACCTTTCTTTAGTCTAAGCTTCAATTCATTTTGTTACATTTCTTGACTAAAGCTGCTGACTGGAGGAGTTCTGGTTTACGGGCAGCCTCTGACATCTGTTAGAGTGTATCTCTCTGTCATTTCTATTAGTAGCCAAGGGTTACATCCATGCCTTAACATGCTGGTGCTGTGGTAGTTACCACAGTATAAGACCTCTGTTCTGGACCTGTAAGGGAGTGGGTGTTCTAGAGCTTTTCTATTTCTCTGTTCGTATCAGTTGATCTGATAAGAGATAGAGTTGCTTTATTTCACTTTAAATGTATGCAGCTGTCTAAAACTTACGTGCATTTGATGTTCTCTCAGAACCATGTTTTCAGGTTCAGGGCTTACTGTTTGCAAGAAACAATGAAGTAAACTGATACTGTAGCAGAAAATTGTTCACACCTGGGAAGGCATGGAAGAAACTGGGTGCCTGGTAGTTGAGAGGGCTGGCCTGGGTACGTAGTGTAATGGGACTTAATACAGCTGTAGAAAAAAGCACTTTGGTTTTAACAGTGTGATTTTAAACAGGGATTAAACGTCAAGATTATACCCTGAATATAATAATAATTTTTTGCGAAGTGAGAATCTTCCTTCTTAGTTTTGAACTTGGGTGTTTTCCTTTGTGGGAATTACATGAATCTTTTTCCTCCTGCAGACCCCTTTGCTGATGCAACAAAGGGCGACGACTTACTCCCGGCGGGGACTGAGGATTACATTCATATAAGGATCCAGCAACGAAACGGAAGAAAGACACTAACAACTGTTCAGGGCATTGCAGATGATTATGACAAGAAGAAACTTGTGAAAGCTTTCAAAAAGGTAAAGTTGCTGATTTGATTTGATAATAATTATATATAAAGGAGTAAGATAGCTTTTAATACTAAGTAACAAAATACTGATTTCACTTAATTCTTTCCAGTGCACATCACTTTCATATTTGAGTCCTTTCCCTTACTCAAAACACCTATCAGTGTCTAGTAACACTGCTTTTTGCTAAAAAGTTAAACATTTCTATCTTAGAAAGAAGTAAATAAAATATAGTCTGAATGTTTTTTTAAAATTTCACAGATACATGGCTTTATTGATGTGCAGAATAAAATCTGTTTAAAGTAGAGCTGGTTTTTATTCCTGCCCCTGTTACAGCTGGGTTGTTGCTCAAAATAGAGGCCTTTAGTTTTGCCAGGATAAAAATACTTATTTTAAAATAGTGTGGAGTTGAAAGGCTGTATCTTATGACTTTGTTTTTCATTCTTGTGATGACTATTGACCATTTCCTTCTGCACAGTAGCTAATCCTGTCATTGCCTGAATTTACCATCAGCAGTTTAGTTTGCATATGTATGTATCAGCAGATATGTTCATTTTGCTCTCAGAGCCAGTAAAATAGATTTAACCTTTGCCTGGCTTGGCATCAGAATAATAAGCAGCTTCTGAGACAAAGTTCTTCTGAAAAGACTGACTAAGCAAAATCATGATGTACGTCACGTGTCATATAATACAAATGTTTCTCTCTTAGAAATTTGCTTGTAATGGCACTGTGATTGAGCATCCTGAATACGGTGAAGTTATCCAGCTGCAAGGTGACCAGAGAAAGAACATTTGCCAATTCCTCTTGGAGGTGAGGGACTACAGATAAATATCTAAACCTCTCTGGAAGCAGTAGGGTGACAGGTGGTACTGATGCTAATGAACCAGCTAAAGATGGCCACTATAGTTCCTTTGTATTTTCAGCCAGAAAGTAAAATGACACTTGCAGAATGAGAGTAAGCCTTTGGTAAGAATCAAAGCACTGTAGAATGCCTTTGCGCTGTTACAACACACCACTTGTTCTCTGGCAGTGCAACTTGAGCTCTGTGCTTGTAAAATCAAGCGTCTGATGCAAACCAAAACCGTGAGACTGAAAACACTGTAGAGAAAAGATGCTTACTCTGATGCAAATGATGATGCAGAGTTGTTACACTGTCAAAGAATAAATCCTAGGACTACAGAACAAATCAGGTGTCTGAAAAGATTTTCTTTTTGTTTAGTCAGTTCTTCTGCTTGGCTCAGAAACATTCTGTAAACTAGAAAAATGTTTCATTGAGTATACTGCAGTTTCTTTAATCAAAGTGTAAGATTGTGGTAACTTGATGTCACTGTAATAGCCAAATTATGTAAGCTTTACTAAAATACATTTTTTTTTCTCCTTTAGATTGGCATTGTCAAGGAAGAACAACTGAAAGTTCATGGTTTCTAACATATCTGTACTCTTATGAAGAACCCTGCAGTATTGGTCTTACCTATCCTGGCTCTTCTGTGAAAATGAGTCTTTGCAGTGAATGGACTTCCCTCTTACCTGAACATTTACAATTTGATTCAGATTTGCATGACTGCATGAAACAGGTGGTGTGTAGACTAGAAACACATAAGAAAACTTCAGTAAGATGGTAATGAAGACACTTGTGAACTTTAACACATTTCCAATGGAAATGTATTTGTGATGATTGTTCTGTTTAGTATTCTCCACCTGAGTTAAATGTGTGAGTTTTATTCAAATAGAGTGTGTTGTTGCTTAAAAATAAAAGTTTATTCATATAATTTCTGGGATATTTGAAATGCTTTAGCTTAAGTTTTAAACTAGCACTGCAGCCTTGCTGAAGAGTGGCTGAATTGCTTTGTGGCAAGTGTAGCTCACTGCTGATTGAAGAAATTGGAAAATCTACATGATTAAGTACTAGCTGATTAATCAGTAGATGAGCTTGATGTGATCTTACCCTGTAGCTGTAAGACTAGAGCTTTAAAGCCTGTAGTATAGGTGTACCTTAGTAGTAGCATAATAAGACATCAGTTGTTTGCTATGTAAGTAACTGGATCTTCTCTAAAGTTTATTGCAGTGACTATGAGGTATTAGTGTGAAGCAAAGTTGGGGTAAAGCAAGCTGAGCTCCTCAAGGCAAAACATTTGGGCAGAAGTCCCAAAACATTTGAAGGAAGGGATGGGTTATTGTATCTCCTCTGTGACCGAGTAAGGGGAAAAGAGATCGCGTTGGCTTCTGCCGTGACTGTGCATTTAAAGTTGGCAAGCAGAGTGCTTGAATGAGCTGGTAGTGTTAGCTGCAGGAGTAGGGAAGAGAACAGGCTCTACACTAACCTTTTCCTTGTTATGAAAGTTTTCATAGGATTAATGGTTGACCCCCTGTGGTTTTATAGTCATGTTTGGGTGTTACTGCCAAAAGCTGCTTTGGTTTATTTTTCTAGAAGGCAATTCATTCAGCATTACTGAAAGTTACAATAGGTTTGTCCCACAATGCTTTTAAGCTAGTTTTATTTAGCTGTTGGCATTTGGTATTCTGCTCGTAGGATATGTCTCGTGAGGAATGAAATTAATTCATTTGGTGAAACAAGCAGATGTTGTCTCCCTTTTGAGGTAGACGTGGAAATTTTTTCTGAAACAATTCAAAACATGCTGAGCTGCAAAACCATAACAATAGTGGGAAATGTTTAAAAAACTTCATGTGATATCATGTATTCTCTGGAAAGAAAGAAAGAGACATTTCTTTACTGCTAAGACTTACTAATAACTTAGCCAGAAACAAAAACTGATGAAATTGATAAAATAATTGTTTACTACTTTAGTAAACATCAAGAATAGACAAAACTGTATTATTTCATATCACGTGTACCTGTATTTTATTTCCTATTCATATTTGCCTTTCTAAACAGAAATGTTTAATTTTAACTCATTTGAACTGTTTTTTTTCTTTTTTTAGATTTTTGAGTTCAGAAATGAATCGTTAAGGCACTATCAGCAATTAGGGGAGCATTATATGATGATTTCTTTCTCCATCTGGGGTAGACAATTCCACTTGTAAAAATCCAGTCTCTCAATCTCTGCGGATTCTGCCTGATGTTACAGATCTTAACTGTTCCAGAGAAAGAATGTTCCCGAAGATTGTATACTGTTAAGGTGCAATACATTCAGGAGGAGGGAATGCCTCATGCGAAACGCAAAATACCCACATACCAAATGGAAATCCAAAAATAAATCTTATGCAAGTCTTCCAGATAAGCAGAATAAAATAATTCTACTGCAAGTTTACCTAGTCCTGGTTCTTAAGTGCTAAAGTAATCAATCTTTCGGGGGTACATAGAAATTAGTGATTTTCATTTTATCACAAGCCAGAAAAACTGATGTTCTCATTTAAAGCTTGTTCTCCTGCCCAAGAGGAAAAACAAGCAGTATCTTCTATTTTGCTGGTATTATACAAGTACTTCTAGTGGGCTTTGAATCGAAGATTAACAAATGACTAGCAGGTCTCGTGTTACTGAGTCAGTCTTCATTTCGGATGGCATTCCATTAACTTTTACTACCTAAGCTTGAGTCACTCCTCCATAGTCATTCTGCTTGGAATAAGTAAGAAAAATCTTTTGTTTTCTTCCTCCTCATTTGAAAATCCTTTCTAATAGGAGGAACCTTGCAGTTGATAGGTGGCTTGGGTGGAAATGCTTGTGTTTTGACCTTTGAAGGGCAAAATTATAAGGAGATGGAATAAGATGTCACACATTTGAAGTTTTAAAGAGGTGAGATTTGTTGTGGCAACAAACCATTTAATCTTTCTAGAAGGAA
The DNA here is from genome assembly GCA_013397725.1 of Rhagologus leucostigma. Lineage (NCBI taxonomy): Eukaryota > Metazoa > Chordata > Aves > Passeriformes > Rhagologus > Rhagologus leucostigma. Next base: position 1,117,043 of record VZTD01001501.1, on the reverse strand, counting down.
AGCAGAAATTTTTGTCCTTGATTGTTTTAAACTAAAATGCTATTTCTAAGATTTTAATTAGCATTGTTACAAGCCTAAACCTCTTTGTATGTTCTAGATGAAAGACTTCAACAATATCATGTTTTGTCATCTTCCTCTGAAACTTCTTTGTCAAAGCTAAACTTATTTGGAATACATATCCATGTTTTAAGAATACTGAAAATGAAGGCTTTGGAAAGGAACTGTTTAAAGTGCTGCCACAAAAATCTGTTTTCAGAATGAAGGCAGGTTGCAATCTTTTTATCTATTCCAAAATAAGTTCAAAAAAATGCTGAAGGATGTGGCCCATAATTGTCAAGGAAGTAAAAAGGAGTTTATAATAGAAAACACTTTTGAAATCCACTAGTTGATTGAGGCTGGCCAAGCTCAGACTGCAAAGAGCGGTGGTTTCTTTTTGTTGGAAAGTTGTGAAGTCTGTGTCCTTCAGGCCTACAAATCAAGATTGCCTTCTTAGGGACACTTAATGCTTAATTTCAAGGTGTTACTGGATGTAGAAATGTGTTTCAAATCCACAGCTGTGTGTATAGTTTTATTAGGCTGTTCTAGCTAACTCTGAGCTGATACACTGGGGTAGGGTGTTGCATAATAAATTCATTAAATTGTCTGTTCTGAGTCTACATCTACTTAATGAAGCTACAAGCAATGAAAGCTTCGCTTCCCAAATGCTGGTAGCAGTTCTTGTTTGTAGAATGTGAGATTTAGTAATTTAAGTCTGTAAGCTGCCTAATTCCTCTTACTGTGTGAGCTGTCAGGCCCTTGGCTCTCACCTGTGGTCTGCTAAATCTGACTGTCTCAGAGATGAGCATGAGGAGCACAACTGGGCAGATGATTTTCTCGACTGGAATAACCTTTGAAAAGAGGAATGCCTGGGCTGTGTGTGCATACTTCTCATTGCTTCAGTGGCTTTGCTTAAACCTTGATTCCTGAACTGCATTTTTGCACAGCCTAAATTAAAAATGTTTTGGAGAGCTTCTTTGGAAGAGGAGGAGGGAACCAATAAAAAAACTGTTGTAGGAAATATGTTTATATCTGAAGTCTCTTTTCATGAACTTAGATTCCTGGACTGCAAGACCACTGTAACATTGTTTTTCTCTCTCTGCATCTTTAAAAATCCTAGTTAAACGTCCTTGAGAGTTTGACATTTAAGGCTCTAAATGCATCTAAAGCCATTAAAAACTTTAAAATGTGAAGAGTCATTGAAGCTTAAGTTTTAAATATTTGAAATAATAACAGTTAGGCACAATTCTTCATTTTTTCGTATACTGCTATCCTGCTTATAGCTCGTATGTAGTTGCCCTGAAGACGCATGTGTTATTTACAGCCAGGCAGTAATCAGATACCCCTGCTGTAATGCCATACCCTGTTTGTAGTTTTTTTAAATTTTATCTGATGTGCTGCACTCTTGCAGGCTATACTACTCTAATTTTGCAGTATAGGACAGATGTACCTTGACTTCCAGTCAGGAATTATCTTTTCCTTAATCCTTCTGCAAGGCTCTAGTGTACGGGATCCATGTGTTACACCTGTAAGTGGCTCAGTACTTCCTCACGCTGTGCGAAAATGTATACAAGATTGATATTTAGCCAGTTAAAGCAGGGGGGAGGCGTTTTTTTATAGGTCACTCTGGGACAGAGTAGGGGTTACTGTCCCTTGTATCTGTTCAGTGTTGATTGGTGTCACTGAGCATTCCTTTAACTAATGTGCTGCTGCCACAGGGGAGAGGGAAGTGGGCTTAGAAGGTTGTGTGTATTTAAGTACTATGACTTTCTACATCCGTACTCGGTCAGGAATCTCTCCCCTATGCATGGTAATGTGGAGATTGTTTTACAGTTGCCAGATCAAAAGCTCTTGAGATCATTAAAGGAAAAATGGCATAGTTGTTTTATGTTTGCTGTATAGATGTTTCATGCCTACTGTTTCCCATTTAGATTAAAAATACAAAAATAATCTCAAAAGAGGATTTGTACTTGGCTTGCCTTTTTTAAGTTTGCTATGTGCCTGTCATTGATCTCTTAATGAACAAGTCTTAACCTGTATTGCAGTATTGCTACAGAGCTGAGACATCAAAGTCTTTTGAAATAAAGTGTGCCAGTATTATTTGATGTATGTTTTTCTAAAACAAATGGAATTTTATGCTGTTGGAGGATTATATTTTTTTGGTGGAAGATAAAAGTAACATAATTTAACAGAGATGTGTGTGATCATCTTGTAAAGTCAGTTTTGATTTCATACAGAAATGTTATATTTCCTCCCTTAAATTTCTAACATAATCTGTATTAACCAACTTAAAAATACTGTGACTTGTCCTGGAATATTGTAGCTCCAAAACAAGGTGATTGGCTTGTATTGGCTTGAGGTCTAAAACTTTCGGTAGAAGAGGATCGTCTAATTTATTGAATAAGCAAAATGCACAGTATTTTAGGATAAAGCCAGAAATGTGCTCAAGTTTGGTTTCAGCTCTTTTAGAATATCTTGCATCTGTGAAATGTGACAGCACATTTCTGAAATTAATTTGGGGTCTGATTAAAAGTACTTGTGTATATAATAAATAGGGCTATTTTTATTATTCTTTTTATTTTTATTTACAGGCCATCTTTGCTGTGATTATGCCAAAAAAAAAAAAATCAACCCCCCCAAATCAGAAACCCCACACAACACATGATCCAGGCTCAGCTGTCCAAGTTATGAGTAGCTGAATCCAGCAGATGTGGTTCCAAGTGGAGTGGTCGTGCTCCTCAATGAGAGGATTTAGCTGTCAGCGGTGTTTGCAGTCCCTCTTACCATCAGACAGGGGCACAGCTCTGTTCCTACAGTACGCTCAAACAAGCCTCAGCTATCACAGGACAGCTGACCCCAGGGAAGGGGTGGCGCTGGGGCTGTTTAAATGGTTCTCCCACAAATAGAAGGTTGCTCTTTTACGTAGACCTAGCAGATTACATAAATGCACTGATGTGTAATCGAACAATAAATCTGAGCTGAGAAGGGTTAAAATTGTCTATTCCCAAGGATCCTGCTGGAAAGATCTATTGAAGAGCATCCCCTGCCATAAAAGAAGCAGCCTTTAGCTACTCTCTGCCAGAGGAAGCTCTGTGGTGGGATGCCTCTTGGTGAGTGATGGGCTATGCCCCAGTAAACAGAACAGACACCGGTATGAGCACACCTGTACTCGGTAACACCAGGGGAAAGATGGCCCTGCAAACTGATACCTGTCACTATCTGACACTCCGTGTCTCTGACCTACACCTGCAACTCAGAGTACGCATCTGGATTAGAATTTCAAGGTACAGAAAAAAAGCACTGTCCAGGTACCTTTAGTGAATAGTAACCCATAAATGAATTCACACATTATTTAAAATAAATTATGCGAGTGAGAATTCAGTATGAATTCCTTACATGCAATACTGAGCAAAGAGTATTTTCTGTGCTTACATGCCTTTCCTTTCAGTAAGATTGTTGCAGTGACAGGGAGAAACTTTCTGATTGTCCAGTAGTGCTCTTACTCATTAAAAATATTGTGAACTTCGTTCTGTTTGAAAGTAGCTGTACCTGGAGTCTTCACCTGTTGCTGCCATTGGTGCTAAGCTGGACACTGAGGGGAGGGACGTCTCTTGGGGTCATCAAATTGTTTCATTTGTCCTGATAGTAGAAGTCAGTTTCAGTACTGATTTAAATCACCCTGAAACTAGATCATCCTTTGGTAACTCCATGGAAGATAAAAATCGGTTCTGGAGAGGTTGAGGGAAGGAGGTGTCTGCACCCTGCTTCCAAGTAGAGCAATGCAGAGCCCTTCAGGCTGCTGCCACCTGAAGCTAGCCTGAACATGACAGCATCTGCTGCCTTATGTTTACGCTGTGCAGAAGCACCTGTGTGATTTCCAGCTCTTGGCTGCATGTCCTAGTGCTTCAAACTAATACACAGCTGGGTCTCTGGCGGTAAGTTCAAAGTACCAGAGCACTCTGGTCGTGGGATGTGACCTGGCCACACAGAAGTGGACGTTACTGTGTCCCTCCAGTCATTTAGTTACTCTTTGTCTGTCTGATAAAAGTAGCACTCTAACTTCAGGGCAGTACCCTCTGAAGAGGATAAAAAAATTGTCCTTTGTTCATTGTGGAGATTTACAGGGACAACACAAATCATCAAGGCCAACGTTCACCTAAATCATAGGAGGTGATCTTTAGTCTCCCTTTAGTTTCTAGTATCTTCTTACCTGTCTCAATTTGATTTCAGGCTACTAATACGTTGTGGTATGTTTTCAGGAGGAAGGCCTTAGGAATGCTTGAAAGGAAAGCTTAGCTGAAACAACTGAGTATAAAGAGATGACGTAAGGATCTTCCAGGTGCCTGAGTTAGTTGTTATATTTCTGCAACGAGGCTTTTAAAATTGATGCTTGTCTTATATTCCCCTAAGAGGCATTTCCTGCCCAGAAGAGTTCCTGCTGCATTTATTTCAGTTCCCTAAATCAGCCCTGAAGCAGTGCTTCCTCCCAAGTCCCCATGTGGAAGCTTTTGGAGAGCTTGCTGCAGCTGGTGGTGCTCTGATGAGCACCAGGAAAATGCAAGTTGCCTGTGACTGCACCAGGACAGGCTGCCAGCTCTGTCTGCTGAGTGGCACTGCTGTCGGATAGAAACAACAGTGGTGGCACAACCAGAAACAAAAGGTTTGGTTCTTTCTCTAGTGGTTTAGTGATCTGAAAAAGTGGCTGCTGGGAGCAAAGGGATGGGGTTTTTTTCCAGTTACTTTGCATACACTTATCAAGGGAAATTGCCCTGGATTTAATAGCATTGGATAGACCATATTCTCAGGATTGTGTCTTGTAGTGCTGATACTGGCAAAGCATCCACTAACTTCTATTTTTCAAAATTTTACTTGGCCTCTACTTTTGAACTGAATTTTTTCTGTTCGCTGAATTTGGACCATAGGTAGCACTGCTTCAACTGCTCAGACCAAAACTTCTTGGAAAACCAGCAGCTTGCCTCTGTCCCCACTCTCTCCACACATTTTTGTCCATGTGAGCAGATTTAAATACTTTGGTTTTGGACATGCAGGCCTCTGATACATGTATAAACACTTCTTTTGATGTCTTCTTCTGATAATATGTTCCGCATTTCCTTCTGCCATCAAAGAGATGTATTTTATTAGGTTCTGCAAAGGTCCAGACATGAATTAACACAGACTTTTTTTGTTCTTGGGCTGTGAATACTTAGGAAGTCTAGATTTACAGGGGAAAATCCAGAGCAGATGTAGATTGTACAGTCACACAAAGTCTGTTTTGAAAGAGTCAGTTTACACATTTCTGCATCTTTCATGTGATGTATTATGCAGGCACATAGTGGGTTTCTGTCCAATCCTACTTGGCTGTCCCTGGTTACGCTCTGGAGGAAGCCTGTTTGTGCTGCGTAACGAAATGGAGACACAGTGGGAAGACTTGCTGCTGATTCTGCTTTGATCCTGCAGAGATAAGCTGTTGAACACTGTGAACCAAAGTCTGTCACGAAGCCAGGCTGCAAAGCAGTATAGATTGAGCCACCATTCCCTCTGCTCTGCTGCCTCCATCCATCGGTTCTGCCTTGTCCTGCAGGTAAGGTCTCCAGATCAGGGCCCATATCTTGGTCCTGTGTAGGTGAAGCACCAAGCATGGCGACTCTCTGTTACCAGAGGACTGATATATAAATCTAATGAGTAATTTAGTAGTGGTAGCAATGAATAAATAATGGATCTAGCCACTAAAACAACTTGTTTGCTCTTTTGACCTCAAGTGTTTTCGTCCTCCTGATGACATTTTCCCTTTCATATGTTTTGTTGTTACTACTGATGTACCTTTATCTTGCTTGTCTTCTTTTTACCAGAGCGAAATGTTACATCCATCAGTGCCATGTCTCTGTGAGCACTTTATGAAATTAATGCTAATGCACATCAGTCAAGGAATGGGCTTAGGGGCATCAATTCAATCCTGCAAAACATGCAAGATTCTTTTCACCTGATCTTAATTACAATTGTTCCTTAAGCCTTTGGCTCATCAAAGAAGCAAGTTTTATCAGTTTGAAATATGTTTTAAACAATGCCTATGTAAGTGTCCAGCTTGTGATTTCCAGTCCCTGTCCCTAGATGTCACTGGAAGACAGCATATGCTGAAAATAGTGACACTGAAGCCAGGAGAAATGACCGTAGAGCTTAGATAGGGGAATGTGGAAGTCAAGATTTGGTCAAATTCCCAGGTGGTTGCAGGCATGACCCATGTGGAACTGTTCCCCAAATTTCCTCTGCCTGAGAGGTAGAGGATCTGAAACTCTGTTCCTAGATCTATCCCTTCCGTATGGCGGCTGCACATCATTGATGACTCCTAGCTCAGTGCAGGAGTACCACAGAGCCCTGTGCAAGAGGTGTGAGGAAGAGTCCCAGCGCACCACTTCTGAGAGAAGAAAGAAATCTACTGGGAGAGGCAGGAAACGACAGCTATGGCTTCATAACAGGCAAAAGCTCATGGCAAAGTGCCCCAGAAAGAGGCAGACGTGCCTTAGTGCATCTCCACAGTTTCCACCAGCTAGTGCTGCCCCTCCTCAGACAGCAAGCCAGTGCTGGGGGGTGAATCATCAGTAAATTATTTGCTTTTGGGGCTTAAACAGTCACTCCTTCTCCACTTAGTTCTCTGCAGGCTGCAAGAAGGGATGGTCTTGGGTCTGGTGGAATGAGGTGGAGAAGAGCTCAGTGCCCGTGTGCATGGAGTAAATGAGAGTGCCAGACTCAGATGTCTACAGAAAAGAGTTGTGAGGATCCAGCCATTCAAAGCCATTCAAAAACATGGCAGAATTCAAAGGAAGAACCTTTAGGAATCAGAAGTTTGTACATGATGGTCCTCTCCAGTGCCACTCCAGGCTGGCTGGTCCCATAAGGGTGTTTGAGTGCATCTGGTTATGGACAATGTCCCTTCCCACAGCTGTAAGAGTTTGAAGCAGCCCATTAGAGATGGGCTCCTCAAATGCTCTCAGCCATTTGAATTTCAGTGAAAATTTTTTCTTGAAAGGAGGCTGAAACCAGTTCTTAACATCTGTAGGATCAAAACTATAACTGACTTTTATTAAAACTCTTACAAAGAGAAAAATGCTCTGATTTGGTGAATACTCCTAGGACTTTTGCTAAGAAAGGATAAAAGTTGTCACCACATGGTCTTTAAGGAAGTCAATTCCTTCCTGAGCTGAAATTGTACAAAGTGTATTCAGCACTTGATTCAAATGTTGTTATGAGTCAGAAGCAGACTTTCTCTTGACTTTAGCAGGATCCAGGTAGATAAAGGGAGCTTTGTAAAAGTGAACCTTCCTTTTGTACTTTAACCTTTTTTATTATTCTTATCATTATTAGGAGTGAAGAATCAGCTACAGTACAATGACTTACAAGATTATGTGATTAGAAAGTATGCTGTGCCCACAAGAACAGAGTTTCTGAAACTCTGGAGCCAGTTATATATGATTGGAGTTTACTTGCATCAAGTGAGAACCTGGTTCATGGGCGTGTAATTGCAGTCAATGCCAAGATACAGCTCCAGAGAAATGTGTTGGTAATTGAAACCTATTTTCCTAAAATAATGTATGTCTTTCTGGTTAAAGCAGGGATGTGTTCCCTGTCTTTTTAGAGGCATACAGGAGCATAAGCCAGGCTCAGTGATGGAAGAAAACAAACTGGCCTTTCACCAGCACCTGCTGGAGTAACTCGGTTGGTTCCATCCCCACAGAACTGAGGGCACACTCCATGAGAGTATTGTCCTACCATGCAGCTGTAAGGGCTCGTTCCTGCCCAAGGCCCTGCCTGATCTCATCACTGGTAAGACCTCAAACCACAAGCAGTACACATAAATAGCTCGAGTCCAGCAGCCTCCCTGCTGCCATCCTTGCAGCTGTATTACAGAACAAGCTCTAATCTAAAATGTAGCCTAACATCTTCAACTCACGTGTGAAGGGACTTGCTGATACTCTGTGGGGAATCTTCCATATAAATACACATACATAGCATTTCCTGTAACATAAGAGAGTACTGAATGATTTTATTTTTTCCTGGTATTGTGGTATACTGGTTCGGTTAAGGATAGCTATGTGGAAAGTCCCAGCTGCTGATGGAAATATTAGCCCTGAAGAAAGGGGACTTGTTGAGATGCCTTATCGCTCCTTCCTTTTGGGGCTTGTAGAGTGGTTCAGGTTGTTCTGCATTATGTCACTCTCAGATCTGGCAACTATAGCCTACTGCATACTGTGATCCCATGGACACTTAGCTTTGTGGAATAATGATAGCTGCCTCATCACAGTCAGCAGGCAGCACCTCATTGTTCCTGGGGCAGGAGCAGTGACCTCTCTAGCACAAAGTGCTAAAAATCATAATTTAAAAAGAGAAAAGGAGAGGAGAGCAGCCAACAGCAGAATACTGGCACTGAGCTCACACCAGTGAATCAGACTCTGGTCCCAGCTGCACTCAGCCTGGTCTTGAGAAACAGTGGTCATTTCAGGTGAGTGGCTTCACAGTAGTATTTAACCTTCATAGACATTAGTTGAAATATGTCGCTTGTGATAGAGATTTAGGAGTCAGATGGTCTTATGTGATCCGTGGTGGTCCAGTCCACATACCTTACTGCATAGGCATGGCAGGCTAGCTCAGGCATGTGAATGTACCCAAGTGCTACAAAGCGATCTGCAGCTGAGGCTGCTCACACTTGTGCAGAGCTCAGATGAAGCATAAAGGAGTTTTCTAATTTCCCTAAGAAACTAAGAAAACACACGAAGAGAAAGCTTTAGGTTTAGCTGTTCCACACAAAGATGTACATGTGAGGAAGAGTCTGGTGGAGCTACTTCAGAGGCAAAAAAGGTGGTCTATCAATAATGGCAGGAAACAGGCTATGATTTTGTGACAGAGGAAGATCTAATTTCATGCCACTGAAATTACTAAGAGTTGCTTCTACTAAGGATAAACACGCTAGTTACAATACTAGGAGCTGCCCCTCAGACCAGGAGCCCATGGTAGCAGATGCTGTACAACATCACAAGACAGTGCCTGCTCCTCTCCAAATGACTTGAACAGTCAGCATTGTTTGTGAGGGTAGAAACAGAATTTCAGAACCACCAGGTTTGATGGTATAGGCCTTACATGATTCCTAGCTGCCTCCAAATATGAATTGAGAGGTGACAAAGTAAGCACAGACAAAATCCTGATTCAGGAGTCAGATCCCTTCCACTGACTTCACTGGTGGCTATGCACACCCAGGCACGAATGCAGCCTACATGGCCAGCCAGCTGCTGCTGCACCACCTTTGGAAACTGCCAATATTACTTAAGAACGGGCTCCAGTGAGTCTTCTAGGTGACTGAGTGGCTATTGATTCCTGTGAGACTGTTGTCACCTAAATACATTTCTCTATTTGACCCAAAGCTTCCCTAGTCCTCTCACTGCCTTCCCTTTCAGGAAACTGAATGAGTGGAACCAGCTTGTTTGTTTGGGAAGCTGAGAGGTTCCCTAGGAAGAAAGGACATGCAGACGTGTTATTCAATTTTGAAACATATTCATTACAAGATACAAAATCCCAAGCCAAATAGTTTGCAGGTCAGATAGATTAGAGTATAATCCTTAACAATTTCATTCCTGGTCTAGATTAAAACTGTAAATATAACTTGAGCATTGCAACTGCTGCAACCAACAGCTCCTCATAAAACTTAGAGACCAAGCCCATCAGTCTGGATATCAGAAAACCATTTGGAATTACATTTGTACAGATTGTCTTGGGTCAGTTTAATTGAAGTACTGCCCTTTTTAATGTTGTGTGGGCTCAGTGTTAGTCACTTTATCAATACAAACATTTTGTGTAAGCTTCCTCTCTCATTGCTAAAGCCAGAAAGACGCTTTAATGCTTCCTATAAGAGGTGAGCTTGGTCATGCACTGAAAGTGTGAATCTCTTACCTACTGGGTAAGAGCTGGCTGGTTTCAGCTTTAACAGAGATTCCCTCCAAAGACACCAGCTGTAATCTGGGCTCTGCAGCTCTCCTGAGGTCAGGAGCTGCATGATGAAGCCTGGTCCATGGCTGACTTTGAGACCAACAGACCTGGTGAATAGGTATCCTGAAAAGAAGTCTGTCTTTAGGAGAAGCTGTAAGGCTGAAAAACATACCAGGCTCGACTGGTCTTCTGGAGTCTATTCATTGAATTCTGGAAGATGCCATCTATAAGTCATTTTACAGTAATTTCTTCTGAATGCAAAATAGAGAGTAAAAGTTTCAGATTTGGATCCACAGCTGGGAACACACATCTAAATCAATGTTATTTCTGTCCCCAAATTGGCAGTCATACAACAATTTTGACAATTGGGGAAAATGTAGCACTAAAGCACTTTGCTCCCAACTGAAGAACTGGACTGATTTGTATTGTGTAATAGAAGGGTTGTTCTGAGGACTTGTGGCATTGCTGTTAATTAAATGCTGATGATTGAGACCCAGCTGGAAATTGATTCCTTGATCAGCTCTTTTGTAAGAAAAGAAATTAGGTCTGGCTGTTGTTTGGATGAAAAATTGAGGTTTCATGGGACTGGTAACTGTTCTGGAGGCATGGAATGGAGTTCTGCTGGAGGTTAGATCTGAAAGTCATATATTGTTCATATTTTTGAGCAAATGCCTTTTACAAGTAAAACTGGATACATTTAATAACCCAGATAGGCAGGACCTAGAGTGATTTTAAAGGCACCTTTGCATTTTATCAAATTTCCAAGATTTCTCACCTTTCTTTACCAGTAGCAAGTATCCCTCCCCAGCACGTTCCCAAGGTCCTCCCTTCTTACCAAAAATAGCAGTTGTTATTAGGGATTTTTCCTGCTGAAATACAGTGTTCATCTGGTCACCTTTTTCAGCTCCTCTGACTCCTTGCTGTCTTCTTCAAACCTTGATCTTGTCCGTCCAGCCCCTTCTCAGCAGGAAAGGCAGAGTGCAAAAGTGACTTTCGATAGTTCCATGGTGCTGTGCCAAGATTTGAAATTCAGACTTATGGGTTCAGGCAAAGGGATGGCCCCACATATCTGCAGGAGACCTTTCCTAAGGAGCCATGGAGTTGGGAGAGAAGGTTCAGGATTGACTTTTTCATATTGCTGGAGGGAGAGCATCAAGCAAAGTGATGGAAGAAGTGGGAGGGAAGGGGCTGGTCAGCTCCATCGTACAAACTGTGGAAACAAAATGAATGCTTGCTGAACCTCTCTTCAGCATTAACAAAATACTTCCTTCTAGACAAACCCAATCTCTCTGTCCACCCCCACCAAAGAAACCAAATAACTGAAATCATCTTGCAGAGCATGAAATTTCATTGGAATAAACAGTTTATTGTCTATTTCTGCTCTTACTTAGTTGTGAGCTACTTTTCCCAGAGGTGAATCATTGAACAGCTACTGGTAGTTTAGCAATAGCGTTTAATGAACTGAGAAATGATCTACTTGTAGGAGGAGTAGTAGGTCTCTGCATATTAACCCCGTGAGCTGGTTAGTGAGAAAATATGTTATGGCATGGGCCTGCAGCTTCCAGTCTTCAGCTCCTGGGCTGAAGTCACTCCTACCACAGCCAAGCCAGGCTTTCAGAGAAATATTGCCTGGGTCTGTCAGGCTAATGACCAAACCAGATTTCTTCTCAGTGGTTTCTCTCTCTGACCATTAAAGCATTACTCTACTTTTTAGCTCTCCTGAGGAGGCCTAGCTGTGGAAGTCACTGCATACCTGGGATTTTAGCTTCATTGTTGAAAATCGTATGTTTAATCACAGGGAAAACAAGTGCTTGTGAGGTTACCCTTCCCTTAAAAGCAATATCCTGGAGGAGACCAGAGGCATTTTATCACAGAATAAACTCAGCAGTGGCTGAAGCTGATGAAGTTACCCTTATCGGGTTATTTCCAGGTAAAAGCCATAATGCCTTGTCACCACTGCAGTGCCACAAGGAGAATAATATCAGGAATTGGTGAGCATAAAAGTTTACACCCCCAGATAGTATTTGATTTACTGGCTAATGGGGGAGATGGCAAAAGGGATGCACATAAAAGAAGTATTCCCTGATATTAATGCTGCTGATGCAGTATGTGGTCCCTGTTATGTATAGAGAGAGGTTGATATAATTTTCAGCTCCCCTCCTGAAATGTAGCTCTTGGAAAAATGTGAGTGAACAATTGCTTTAGAAAAGCAAAATCTCTACAAAGAACCTGGCATGACAACGAGAACCTCCAGATGTTTTCTTTCCAGCATTAAATAGAGCTTTTTCTCATACTTTTGCGTGGGCTGAGGTGCTGGCAGCTTTCATTTCAATGCCCAAAGAATGTAAAAAGCCACCTCCATTGCAGGTTCGTTAATACAAAAGAGAGAGAAGATTAAGTCTGGAAGAGGAACTGAATGACCTAGTTCTAGGCCTTCACAATGAACACCCTTGGTCTTTTATCTGCACAATAAGCGGACTTTTGTACAACACACTAAATAAAATAGTTGGTCTGGCAAGAGGGAAGTAATATGATGGTAGAAAAATGGCCATTAGAAGTATGGCCGTTCAGCTCCACCAGTAAACCCAACAGTAAATATCCAGTCGATATACCTGAAAAAGGTGAGCCTGCAATGAGTGTCATCCAACAAGCTCAGCTATTGTCCATTTAACTGAAATCCAAATTCTATTTTAGGGTGATGGATGTGGCAAAAACACACATTAAAAAACTATTTTAGATTCACTTGAGCTCTAAATACTAATTTCTATAAATAGTTTTGGCTGTGGTGGTGGTCTGTTGCCACATTTCTTCAGTCTAATATTCATGCCAGTGTTTAGTGCTGTTTCTTTTTGATGTGGTTTAATTTCTGTAGCTTTGTGTTCTATCAGTTATAGCTAAGTAAAATTAGACTGCAATTTAGTTATAACACAATTAGCAGTTCTGGTCAATTAGAATGCAGTTAAGTGCTGTGCAAACCTGTTATGGTAGAAAGCAGTGCTGAAATAAGAACTTGGGAGTCTCAAGCTAAAGGACACTGCTGTGCCTGTACAGTCCCCTCCAGGCAGTTTGAATTCAGCACATGTAAGATATGGACATAAGGCTTCCCTGCCATTTGCCAGGATGGGGGGTACCTGAGTCCATTTCTCCCTTTTGCCAGACCAGGGGTTTGTGGTCCACTGTCTTTGATGGCTGTACCAGATGGACTTTTCTCCCGTCACTCCAAATCTGGCTGGTGAGAGGACGCCAGGATCACGCCTTAATGGATTGTGTATCCCACAAGCCATCAACGAATGGGTACCACACAGCCATGGCAATATCCCTCAACCTTCCCCTACAGGATCTTTGGGTATGAGACCTCCCCCAGGGGCTGGTACTGTGCAGCAGAGTTAGTTTGTTACTACCAGCTGGACCCCCAAAACAGTCACTCACACCCACTCAGCCTATATCTGAGCCTCTCCCAGCCCCTCTCCTGGATGCTCCTAGGTGCCACAGCAAGTGTCAGCTACTGGATCCAGAAAGTATTAGAACTGACTGCCAGACCCCAGCATCTGAGCAAATGCAGTTGGTACTTTTGCCCTTTGTCCCCTGAGGCACTGGCCTGCAGTCACAGGAGACACTGGCACTTGAGGGACCCTCAGGCTGCAGGGTGATGCTGAGATGAGCTGAGCTGGGAAGGACTTAGCTGGGAAGTTCCTGCAATGGGACAGCAGCGGTAACTAGCAACGAACTAGGACTCCTGCTGTGGGTAAGCAGGTTCAGGAGAATCCATGCTCCAATGGAATTAGTCTAATACACTGTACCAGCAGGAGGTTATGCAGTCTAGGCAGACATTAGATGGCACTAAAAACTGCACTTTTCAGGGGCTCATTCAAGCAGAAATAGGTTTAAGACCTGCCACTGCTGCAGGTCACCAGGAAGCGCCCTGTACAACTGGAAATTATAAGCACAGCCTAAAAAACAATTACCTAAGAAACCTTCACAGACTATTTGCTCAGACAAGTTCATCTTCATTAGGCTGCTGGTATAAAACTGTCTGAAGAACTGTGAGTGTATTTTCAAGTGGTCACTGACCACCGGTGGTAAATTGCTGCAGATGCAAGGTGTAGCTTGTGGTTGTCCTCAGACTTTACGTGGCAGGGCTCCTGGTGCAGGCCTCTGGAACTGCAGGGGTTTTGAAACGTCCCTGTGGCACTGAATAAAAGACATGCTTATTGAATTGCTCTCACAGTTGTAAATTACGATGGTAGCTGGTCCAGAGACATTACTGTGGGGCCCACTTATTGAAGCTTAACTGAGACTTTGGAAAAAGAAACAGTCAACCAAGAGAAGGGTATATGCATTGCATGCTTTGCCTTGTAAACAAGGAAGGGCTTCTGAGCAGATAAAACAAATCTTTTAATATCACATAAGCCATTTGTTCACTTAGCCACATCAGAGCTAACAAAACCAAATGTTGTTAACTCACAGTTTAATTGCAATGCTGGTAAGCTTCATGGTAGCTCTTAGGGTTTGGTTTGTTTGGTCTATTTTAAAGTCAAAACAGCTTGTAAAGGTAATCAAGTATAGGAGCTTTTGATTCTTTTCTTTACCTGGTTTTGCTTTTAAATAAGTGGTATACTCCTTCTGCTCGAATGAATGAATTCTTGAATGAATGTAAATTCCTTGCCCAAGAACCTGACAGAGTGCATTTGAAAGGTAGACTTGGGCAAGGTTTTGCTCAGCCAAGCCAGTGTAATCTACTGTCCCATGTGCCTGATGAGGGTCTCAGGGCAGGCTAATTTAAGGACTGTTGTTGAGGATGGCAAGTTTAGAGGCACCTTGTACGACTAAACCCTTTTCACTCTCACAAGCATCCCCTGGCAAATGGGTTACACTACTCTTTGTGTACAAAGGCGTTGCATACTGGTTTTGTTCATTCGTTCATCTCTGGCTGTTTGCTTTCTGTAATTCTTCAGCATGAGTTTCAACCTGTCTGTCCGTGTTTAGGAGAGCATTTCCTGGTAAACAGCACAAGCGGAAGAGCCAGTGGAACACTGAGGTGCTGCTGTTTTCTGGCAAAATAAGCCCTGGAAGTTTGTTACCAATGAGTTCCTGATCTGTTCAGGGCTGAGAAAAGCCTTTAGCTGTCTGCCCCTTAGTGAATTAGATGGAAATGAGAGAACTCTCAATCTCTGCAAATCCAACCTTGAAGTCTTTCCAAACACTCTGAGCCTGGCTTTTCACAGGAGGCTGCTCAGAAAATGCAGTCATGGAAACTCACTTTTATTCCATCTGAGGAGTCCTGCAGTGAGTAGCCAGAACAACCAGATGTGAACCAGGTGTGACGCAGTTGGTGCAATGTCCCATGGGAAACACAGGTGGGTGACACAAAACAGGGACCTGCAGGCTCCGTTGCCCTGTGCTGTGGGGCCCTGGAGGCCTCTGTGAAAATCGTCTGCTTGAATCCTATTTCAGTGAGGGCCATGATGAGGTTTGTGTGAGTCTACATATTAATGAGGCATGCAATCATTGTCAGTAATCACTTAACATTATATATACAGATACAAAGTGTAGGCTTTCATGTTGGAGAGCTCTAAAATGAACATGTGTGTCTTCTAATTTTATTCAGCCAAGCAGACTTTTAGCTCACATGAAACCTCTTAGGAAAAATCCTTAAATTTAACATGTTTTCTATCACTGAGATGATGGTCAATTTAAGATATTTGTGATGTTATATTTTTTTCTTCAAGTATCCATTTAAAGCATCTTTAAGTAGAAATTAGTTTCCTGTGTTAATAGTTTCAAGCAGCAGTTTCAACTACAAATCTTTTTTTCTCATCCAGACCTGTCCCTGTACAGCAGAAAGCTGCATCAATATCCTTATGTACTGCAGCAGGCCAGCTAGGATAAACGAGTGCATCTATGGGAATGAAGTAACCATTAAATTTTAATGTTACCAAAAGATGTGAGAATAGCAGGAAGCAAAAATAATGTCAATTTGTTATCATAGCTGTCCCAGAATTGTTTTGCACAATTAGTATTACTTTTATCTATACTTTGGGTGTCCCTTTCCTGCTAACGGGACCCTTCTGATAACAACTGCACATTAGGGACAATGTAAGCAGAGAATAAGAGCTAGTTCCTGGTCTGAAGGCAGGAAAAGACAGCATTCAGACAAAGGCACACAACTTACAGGCAGAAGGTTGTGAAATCAGCCGTTAGTAATGGAACTACTCAGGGTGAAGGGCTCACACTGAGGTCTCTTTGGCTTGCTCCAGTGTTTTCCTTTTAAGCCCATATTATCATGGCAGGCATTTAAAAATAAATGCACACAACTGAAAGACTGCAGAGGCCTTCCCTCTGTGAGTTGTGTTGAGACAACTGTGTCTTTCCTTGTTTGGATGTGCACAGTAACTACTCGGTGCATTTTGATATAGATGGTTGTAAGTGGCCCTTTCCCAGGGGTTACAACAGAACATGAATTTAGGTGGCCACATTGATTCATTACCAGCTTCCAGTGAGATAACATATGAAGTGAACATGAAAATCAATAAGACAAGCAAAATGAAATAGCTTGAGATAAGCAGGGAGAGACAGAAGAAATCAATGCCATCCAGCTACTATGATGGTGAAACAGAGTCCACAGGAGATCATATTAAATTCCTAAGTCAAATATTTCAAATAATGATCTTACCATCACCTGTGACAATAGCTGTAACAGGGATTGACATTGGTATATTCACATGATTGCAGTGAAATTCTCCAGACAACCAGCAAGCTTTTCCTCCTACAGACTATCACAATAAGTTTATGGCTGTGCCAGGATGAGTTTTCTAGAATAACTTTTATATGTTTAGTATAGGGAGATTTACTGATAGAAGATCAAATATTAACCTGCATTTCATGACCTGGAAAAAGTACGTTAGGAATAAAGAAATTGACTATTACCTGATTGCTGGCTGTGGGTGTGCACAGATAAATAGATAGATAATACAGCAAGGTCCTCCAATCTAAAGTGATTATTAATTTCATTCAGGCCACTTGCTCAGACTTTTTGGAAAGAGTGTGTATTGTCAGTAGGAAAACAGACTGAGTGTTTTGTTTCTTCACTTTTTTTTGCTTAGTTTCTTATTTTTGTAAGTAGGCAGCTTGGCACTGTGAGAGTGAAGGCTTTTATTTCTTTTCCCACCTAGGACCATGTCATACAGTACATTATTAACATCTGATATTAAACGCATAATGCAGATTGTATTTTTCAGAGTATTTCCCCACTGACCATGGAGTGTCTCTCTCATCTAACATTTTTGTGTCACACCACTGAATAGTGGTTACTAGATTTCATTAGATTCTGTTTGCATTTTGAAACCTCTTGAAACACTGTCTGGACAAATGAGACATAGTGAGAGCATGGTTGAGCTTAGCTGAAGAAGTATGATGTGAAGGCAAAGGTGTTGCATTACCATTAAAAAAAGTATTTTTTCAGGAGGCAGCAGAGGCAACCATGGTCTATTCCACAGCCCAGCGAAATAGCCTGGCTGCTAAAGCCAGAGTGACCCTTGCACCAGCTGCCCGGGATGCCTGCAGCTGTAAGGCTGAGATGATTTACTAACACCGTGAAGAAGATGGAGATATTTGCCTTTTTGCAGACATTTGCTAGTGAAGGGAAATTCCTGAGAATATCATAATTTTCTGCATAGGTCTGCCACTGGTTCTGGGGGCTTTTTTTTGTTAGCTTTTTACAATTTCTCAAATAAGAAGTCAACCTTCATTTCTTCAGGCTTTTTACTCATCATCATCATCAGTCCTTTGAAATCTGTCAGCCACTCGAACCTTGGGTTTAACAGCTGAAACTAATAAAATATCCTAAAACCCTAGAGGTTGTCTTACTAGAGCCTTGCAGCAGCAGAAAAACTAAACTCATAATGTGTATTATTTTCTTCTCCTGAAGTCTGCAGCCACACAGTTTACACTTGATTTATTTCTAATACCACTTGCTGTTAGTGTTTTTCCCTTCCACTGGGATATAGCTGACATTTTTCCTCCAGAAATTTATTAACATACGTTTTTCTACACTGAGAAATATTTTAGTACCTAGATGTAATACTGCTATAACAGCCCCGCTCTGTGTTGCCTTTGCTCCAAGCATCAGAGAAACAAGTACTTGTTTCTGCTGAGGTTCCCATCTGGAGATGTATCCAAATTCTCTTTGACATTTGCCTTTTGAAACTTAGGAGAAGCATACCTAGGCTGGTGACTCTGTAGTAAAGGCTGAGGTTGCCTTTTGTTGATTTTATAATGTGAAGCGTTGGAAGATAAAATCACTTGTCTTTGTATATCATTTCTTGTGTTGCTCTTATTCTTCATTTACTTAACTGTTTACGTGCTTATGACTCATTTAATTTCTAAGGGAAAGAAAAACATCCTGACAACACTGACGTGCTTCTTTTCTGGGGCAGGTTTGCTAAGCTTCCCTGCATTCCCAGTTTATGTCTTGGGAGTCTAAGAATTAGTCTGGTGATGTGACCCAGCTCACCGCCAAACTGGAATCTGCACTCTTAAATGTACAGCTACCAGGGATGATGTTTCCAAATGCAATATCTTAGTTTTCAGAAAAATACACAAATGTATGTCCCAGCTAGATGTTGTTTTTCAATGAGGAGGTCATAATTTTTTACAGAATACACCTTATGAAAAGTTTGGACTACATAATAACCTCTGTGAATAATTGGATTGTACTTTAAACTTTTCAGTGAAATTTTTCCAGGAGACCAGTTTCCATTTGTAAGGCATCAGTGAAGGTATTTGTGAAGAATTCATTACCATTACAGATCTGGCGCCTTACTCATTTGTGTTAGAATGCTCTTTCTCTGCATTCAATACTATCTAAAGTATTTCCAAATATTGCCATTGAATTGTCTTCCTGTAGTCATAGGGAGAGTAAAATTGCCTTTTGGTATGCAGATACAAAAATAATAATTTATCTAAGCAAAAGTAAAGCACCAGCCATTCCAAACAGCTTTTTAAAATCGATCTCCCTTCTTCCATTGCCTAAATGCAATTCCTCACATTTCATTGCTGTAAACACAGCTGCATTCCAACGTTACTGCATTCGTTTCAGCTGCATTACTCTGATGTGATGCAACCCAGTGACAGGACAGCAGCTGCACTGCGAGACATGAGGAAAAAATGGGAGCATTTCCATCAGCAAATGCACTCATTTAGCAGCAGAGCTGAAATGTGGCATTTACAAGAAATTTATACAGCCCTCTTCTTTGGAGAAGGTGTATCTTTGTATGTGTGTCTTATCTCTGGTGGCATTTGTGACTCTACTTATTCTAGATTTAGTAAGAGAAGACCATCTGAAAGCCAGTTAATCTTGTCTTTCTCTTCCTTGGGGAATGTATGGTCTTGGTGTATTTTAGGCAATTGTCTGAAAGTAAGACAAATGAAAAATTTGCCTATCTGTTCCATGCACCTGAAGCCACCCATCTGAGACTTGCTATTTGCAGTCTCCCGTCTCATGCTGGCAATTTTCAGGAAGGAAGCCAAGTCAGAAACCAGCTCTTATTCCTATCACAGCAAAAGCAAGACATCACTCCCATCCTTCTCCTCCTTCACCTCTACATCATGCACTGGAAATTAGGAGGATGGCAGAAGTGAGTCAGTGTTCCCGACTCTGCAAAAGTCAGCCTTTCCAGAATATCTTTTGAGTGTAACTCTTCTGTTAGTTACTGTCAGAAAATAATGCATTGGCCTTAAAATAAATCATCTCTCAACCTATCCCCACGCACACATATGGTCTGCAGTCTCCTACATCTTGCTGGGGTTTACAGTACTGCAAGGAGAGCTGTAACAGAGCAGAGCCAAAACTCTCAGGGCTTTTAGTCCAATCAGCAGGACAGATAGAGGTAGAAATGGAAGCAGCAGCATTCAAAGTCTAATGTGCCCACGGAGGTCAGAAAAGCCTTTGTTAGTGGCTTTCTTTCTTGCCAGAAAAGACCTTGTAAGAATATGACTCTGCAGTAAGTTTCTTGAGTATTTTGACAGAACGGTTTCCTGTCTTGATTAAGGAGGAGACTTAATCCAGAATCACACAGATATGTTTTTACAGGGTAGAACAGGAGCTCCTGTAAGTCTGACAGAGGCCAAGACTGAAAGGTTATTTGCTTTCATTCTCTTTCCAGACATGTAGTGTTTTCACTTTTTAGAAGCATACATTAGTTCTTAAATTTAATTTCAAACAGCTCAGAGAAGTGATTTCTTTGAGACTTCTTCTGTGCAGAGCAGAAGAGGCATCACTCCTCAAGGTTAGTGTCGGGATCCGGGGGGTGTTCTGGTGGGATACTGCGACCTCCGGATCCAACTAACAGAAAGTCGCTCGGCAGCCACTACATTCACACAGACACACACACACGCACCGGATAGCTTCTTCGACAAGCCAACGGCAAAGAGGCAGGAAGGGTCTTTGTGTGGAATTCCACGGCACAGGTTTATTCCAGCCCCATGCGTGAACGGGACCAAGCACCAAAGACCCCGGGGGATGGAAGTTTTCAGCCTATATCTGGGGATGGGGAAAGCAGCAGGAGTAGTACATAGGCGGGATTAGGGTACAGGAGCCAATGGGAAAATCTGAGTGAGTGGCAGGGAACAAGGTCCGGTGGGAGAGTGGGGAAGGGAGAACTTTCCAAAGGAGCAGGCAAGGTACAAGGGGGCGGAGAGGCGAACTGGGGAAGCAGAACTGGGATACATTTCCATAACAGAACAGGGCATGCTGGGGGAGGCTTTTTTAGTCACTTTAACCTGGGGAGCTCTCTCGGGGTCTGTCCCTTTCACTGGCTCCCACAGGTTAGGACTGTGAATCATAACTTTTTTTGCTCCTCTGACTCAGGTACAACGTATTTTAGGCCTTCAGCTCCTATGGCCTGTACTGCTCTTTCTGTACTTGAAGGCTTTCTCATGGTGTGAACACCTTGTGCTTAGGGAGGGCAGCACTTCATGGCTACCCATCAGTGCCGTGGAAGGAGACAAGTGTGCCCTTAAAAAAACACCTGGTTTTGGGCCAAAGGAAATTTCCTCCTGCAGTAAAAATGGGTCTCACTTTTTTATCTATGATGTAGCCAGGCTGTTTTACACCAGTAAAGAAATTAGGAACCAAGGACGAAGCAGCCTTAGGAAAAGAGATATGGAAGGTAATCACTCCTGTTTTGCCAGTAACACAGTCAGGTTTGGAGCTGTTTATGTGGGGGCATTCTGCTCTTACCAGGTTAACTGGAAACTAGAAGATTCCATATTCAATTATGTCAGATCTACACAATCTTTGCTACTCCTTGGGGAGGCTCTACATCACACAAAACTCCTACTGCCTTTTCAGACATCTCTGTGTGTTTTCTAGGATGTCCTAGGCAATCACAAGGCACCAGCAACTGAGCATCCATAAGCTTCTCATAATTTCATTAAACATTCATTACATCTTTACTCAGCAATGTGCATTTTCTACAATTCTTTGTCCTACTCTGTGCTTCATTTTATAGTAATAAGGCTTTTTAAATACTCTCTTTTGGAAGCTTTTGTTGCCTTTTTTTTTCTTGCAGAAGAGGGAAGGAAGACAAGAAAATAAAGGCAGAGATTCACAGGAGCCATTTAGCAGGGATGCTTGACATAACCTTATCAGTAAAAATGGTGAGAAATAAGGAGGAAGATAGGGAAGGCATTGTTGACACATATCTCAGATGTAGAGTTAACTGTGATGTAAAAACTGTTATCTTGTCCCTTGGTGAAAGCAAGAGGATGTTCATCCTTCAGCTGAGCCCCTCCACTTGTTCATCCCACTCACCATCCCGCAGTGAGGAGGCGAAGGCTTGGCAACAAGTATCCTAGTGCTGTGGTTTGCCCTGCTGCTCACCAGTTGTGGATGCCCATGTTGCTTCAGAGGGAAATTCAAGCAGCTCCCTGCTGTGGGACATGATCCTGTGTCCCCCCAGGCTCACTTTCTCGTGGTGCTCAGCAGCTTTTGCGGAGCCACACCACCAGCATTGAGAAGTGGAGCACAAAGTAAACTGCAAAGAGCAGGTTAGAGAACTTTTGGCACCCAATTCTTATCCCTGAAATGAGTTCTGTTTGAAAAATAAATTCTGCACATACCTTGTATACACCTTATGTCAAGACACCTCTGCTGAGGTATAATTTAGTAGCTCCTACAACAGAGCGACGTGCACGCTACTTTGCTCTTTCCAGGAAACATCATCCAGCAAGGAGACAAAGCAGGCTGGAATTCCCTCTTCCCAGCCCAATCACAGTGCATCAGGTCCACTTAGGCAACTTTGAGTCTGTGGTGTCTCTTCTGGCCTTTTGTGATGGTGAGAGTCCAAAAACTGCATGCAGGCAAGTATGTAAAGACAACAACCCCTCCTAAGAAGCCCTAGAAAAGAAATGCTGTTCTGAAAAGAAATAAAAGTATGTTATATAAAAAATTGCATTGTTCTTGATTTTTCCTTCTCTTTGTGAAATTGTCTCTTATTTTCCAAAGAGGAAATACAGTCCTTAAATTAGATCTCACAGGGATGCTGGCTCCAGAATTGTGAGAATTAATACACAAGCAATTAAATTTGAAAACAAAAAAAATCCCAGCAATGAATCAGGAAAGAAGTCATTGACATTAAAACCAGAGTTATGCAAATTAAGCCATAAACTCTCAGCCAAATTTAGGAAATTTTTTGATCTTTAATTCACTTCACTCTGCTATCAGAATCCTTCTTGCCTATTTTCCCGCAGGAGAGAAGTCCATCATTAAATAATGGATGCATAAAACCCTCTTTTTATTTCTTCCTCTAAATAAAGCTCTTTATAGGAAATACTGGAGAGGAGCAAAAATTAAGGATGAAAAGAAACTACAGTGATGGTAAGTGACAAACAAAGCCAGGGCTTGACAAATTAATTTCATTCTCTGAATTACACTGATCTTATTTGCAGAGTCATTATATGCATCTTTGTTTTAGACTTCTGGAGAGTCCTACACATAGGGAAAGGCCTAAAATACAGTCTTCATTTGAGGTGAAGTACACTGAGCTTTGATTTACTTGCTTTTTTATAAACAGCTGAACTCTTGCAGTACTAACCTGCAGAATCAGTAAAGCTATCACTGTGCCATTACCAAACAAACCCTCTGAAGCCACACCATCCATGGGAAAGTGGAGTCACTGAGGAGCAGCGAGGCCTTCAGGTAACTCAGCAAAATTTGTTATATGAAATCAAGGGAGAACTGCAACTTTTCAGGGTGGCTGGTGGGCTACAAAATTTGTACTTTGGCTTTATTAAGGTTGTGTACTTTTATTGATCTAACCAAAACACTTCAAGTGATCAATACGCCTGTGACAACCTGGACTGTGCTGGTCAGTACTGGGATTGCCCTGCTCTGAGCAGGCCTTCACAACCTCCAGGCAAGGGGTTCCCTTCTCCCTGGGGAAGGGACTTAGTGTCAGACTGATTGGTATTTTAAAAAGTCATGGCCCATTGAGATGTTTACAATTATCTAGAATATATATCCACAGCTGTTAGAGTAGCTAGCTAGTTAGAAACATGGAAAGGCAAAGTCAAGCAGGTGTAGATTAGAAAAAGCTGCAAAAAACTTCTGCAGTAATTTTCGTTCAATTTGTCGTGGGTACATGTTATGACACAACCAGATCTTTGGCATGATGTGTAATGGGCTCAGCACCTTTAGTTTTTGCAGCCCGTTGATTTCTAGGGAGGTGGTGGTGGAGAAAGGGAACTGCCGTCTCTTTGGCAATGGTGCACTATTCAGAGCAGAGCTATAGCTGTTCATTTTAACTCCAGGAAGATCTCTATACATTTCAGCAGCTCAGCTGTAATTGAAAGTAGTAATTGATAGAGGATTAAGGGCTGTATCATTAAAAATTACTTGACCTTACCACTATAGATTATTAGGTTACTGAAGATAGGTAGGTACTTTTCAATAAGACTCTTTTACTCTTCCAGATTATTCTTGACAGCTCCTGTAATGAAAATGTCAAGATACCCATGTCAAATGCCCTTGAATTAACAAGGCACATTATCATGTTTGCAAATTGTTGCCAAATTACACTCATCGAGGGCCTATTTTACTCCACTGATTGTTCCCCTGGAACTCTGGAGATGGATGTCCTAGTACAGTGGCATTTTTGTCATGTTGTCAAATCCCATTTATTTTCCTTTGGTTCATCTGTGCATCTAAAATACCTGCAGTATTACTTGCATTTCTGTGCCATTATGTATTACACTTGTCTAACACATATTATCTATGCAAGCTATACACCTTGAAAGTGGCATTAGAATTATAGGCCCTTTGTAGGGGGGATGAAGGCTCTATTGTCATTCATTATATGAAGAGATTAATTAAAGAACATCTGAAAGAAATGGTTTAAGAGCCTCTTCAAAGTAATTGAATGTAGAGAGTCCTGCATTAGCAACTGATTCTGGTAGCGTTAGACTGATTCTGGTTGACCAGAACAATATCTGTGGAGTTTTGGGTTTGGTTTTTTGGACATTTCTAAGCACTGCATAAATAACAAGCATTGCCAATTAATGACATTTTCACAGTCTGTCTTATGAGACCGACAGATAAATAAATAGCTGCATAACAAAATGTATATCTATATTTTTATGAGATTCCTATGTAGATTGCGTAGAAATTTCACAAAAATACGTGTAGATAGTAGTTACAGATATTATTTAAAGCCTTACTTTGGCATCTGAGATTTGTATAAACATCTCAGTTTTCATATTAAAAATATTCATGGCCCCTGAGATCAGGAAAAGAACACACTATTCCTCTTCCGTTTTTATTTCCCCTTTTCTATTTTTCCCATAAAAAAATAAAAATGGAAAAATAGAATACAAATAAAAGAATAAAATTTCTTGCTTTTCCTTTTCGTATTTCATAACCTATAAATTGATCTCACTTTTTTTAAGTCTTTGTAAATACAAAACTCAGTATGCAAAACTGGTCTTGGCAGCAGAGATGTTGTTGTTTACAATGTGTCATCTCTTCAGCTTTTAAGAAGGACCAAACTCAAAGTAAGCATTATAATGCTGATAAGTGTAACAGGACTTACAGGACTGTAAAAAAGCACAACATGCTTTTTTATCTAGAGCAAAGTGAAAGGGGTGCTGGGGCTCAGAGACACAGACTAGAACAGAAAAATACACTATTTGAAGTGCCCTGCTAGGAAACTTCCTTTAAGAAACTAAAACTTCGCCTTTCCCAGGTAATCTGACCTTTGGAAGGAAGGTGAAACTTTCTTCAGAGATGAAGCTGCCATCAGTAGGGGATAGGAAGGTTGAGCTCCCTTTTGTCATCCTTCTTTCCTGTGTGCAAGGTAGCCTTAGAGGCTCCTCTTAAGAAACTCAAGTTTTAAATTGCCTTCCTGTGCCAAATTTTGGATTCAAGAGAGCAGATGCATCATTCCACAAGTATGAACTTTATAACAGTTAGGGTCTGTATGTGGGGCCCTAATGACACAACAAGTATGTGGAGAACCTTGAATGGACCTAGGACAAAAGTACAAAGAGATACATGCACCATAAGTTCATAAAAATAATTTCTTCATTCATTCCAATTTACCTTCTTATTCTGAAAGTCCTGGGCCTGGAGAAACAATATAGCTTCTGCAGTATTCCAAGACATGCCTGTTTTCTCATTGAAATTTATATTCCATATCTGCTATACAATGCTTAAGAAAAAATGTGAATGGTGATTATCAGAGACAGCATGTAATCAGGAAGAAATTTTATTCAGGCAAAAACCAAGGACAGGGGCTGTACTGTCTTACCCCATCTGGTGTGCATCTGCATCAAGGAGATGCTTGACTTCTAGGGTTTCACAGCTTTTAATACCTCCAGGGTGGCAGGAACCCACAGCCAGTTCTGATTCATAAAACACGACCAAAACAGTAAAGAGAAGCTGCACTGGCCTTTTTTTTCCTCTAGGAGCTCATCATTTCAAGTGACACAGTTCAGCTAGGTTAGTGCGGAACCTGGGATCAGCTCCTTCCAGAGTGCATATTGTGTTCAATATATTCAGATAGCTACAGGTGCCTTCTCTTCCCCTAGGTTACGGAACTGCAGAGATTCAACACAGAGAAAAATGAAAGGTGCAACTGGCGCTCTTTGCTGGAACTGTCAGAAATGTTGGGGCTTTTTATTACCCTTGTATCAATCCTAATGAATGCAAAATTTGAAATAAATAGAAATACAAAAATCACCATTTCAGCTTGATGTGTGGGGTCTCTGATAAGCAGTCTTCTGTGAAACCCTGCCATTCACTTCCTGAATAACTGCTATTTTACAGCACTTTTAAGAGCTAGCTTTTATAAACCATTTCTCATCATTATCCACTTCTATTCTTCTTGTACTTAAAGCACCAAAGAAGCCACTCATTCTGTAGTCCCTGTATCCACTCTGCCAGCATCCCAGGAGCACACAGCATGCATATGTATACTAACCAAGTGGAAAATTCCACTGAATGGGAGCTTTCATAGTACTCTTCCTGGCTTATACCAGTTTCTGTAAGACAGGGGAGTGGAGGTAATCACTTCTAATACAGCAGTTTGCCAAGTGCGTTCATCATTCACTGATTCCTGCCCTCCTTCCATATTCTGTGGGAAAGCCACATGTGAAGATGGGCAGGACTCCTATTCGATGCATGCCCATGTGTACTAATTAAGAGCCCTGGTTTGCTCCCTGACACCTACTGTCCAAGGTCTGATTTATCTTCCTCTCTCAGTTACAACTCTAAGAGATTAGTCCCCACCCTCCTTAGCCTACTTATCTCATCCTTCCTGCCAGTAACGATTCATATGATGTGCCCCAACTCCCAGGAGTCACTGTAAGCCACCAAACACTGACAGATAAAAATGAACCGTTTGACTGGAAAGGGAGCAGCTCAGACTTAGCAAAACCCCAAGGAAGGGATGCACTGTGACAGTGATGGAGATGCAGAGCAGCTATCAGCTGGGATGGATAGGTACTATGTCCTACTTGCCCAGCCACGGGGAAGTTGAGAACACTCACGGATGCAGGTGTGTTCTTGCTGTCCCCACAGAGCTGACATTGGTTTTGATTTTAAGTACTTGAGGAAGTTCCATATCTGAGAAAAAAGAAGGCAGCAAGTGAATCCTGTTAGAGGAGCATTAGAGGCCCTGAGAGGTACATGCAAACATCTAGAAACACTGATGTTACGTTACTCTGAAGAAGTGTGACAGGATTCTCCTGAGCACAGGCACAGCAGTGTGAGCTTGGGTGTTCTGTTCACTGGTGATGGCTCTGCAGGATTCCTGTCCTACATAAGCAGCTGCTTTAATACTGAACCCAGGCTGAAGAATAAGAAGAAGGGATTGCAAGTCCATGAAATACACTACACAGTAAGCATAGCAGTGCCTATTAAAGCTTCTTCATTCCCCTTCTTGCAGTACATATCCAAGCAAAGTGTGTGCCTATAAAACCAATTAGTGGTAGAAGGAGCTACCAACAGCATGAAAATAAGCTGCTTAAAAATCCTGCTCTTAAAGAGACACAAGCTGGGTGCAGCTCTGTGCTGTGATTACACACAAGTGCACAAGATGATGCCTGACTTAGCTGATGGGCAGCTGCAACTGAACACAATCCCTACAGGAAATAACTGCACTCAGCCAATGCCATTCCGTGCCCCAGTCAGTGCAGATGGTAGCAGTAAGGCAAGCAAGTGCCATGGCAAACACAGAGCCTGCAGATTAATAGCTACACAGTAATAACAGCTATAAATTCAATCTAGCACATGCCAATCCAATCTGTCATTATCTCGAACCCTTTGAGCCCCACACTTGACACCATGAAGAGCTGTTGTGGTTTAACCCCAGCTGGCAGCTAAATACCACACCTCTGCTAGGACGGAGGAGGGAATCGGAAGATTAAAAGTGAGAAAACTTCTGGGTTGAAACAAAGCCAGTTTAACAGGTAGAGCAATAGCTGCACACCCAAGCAAAGTAAAACAAGAAACTCATTCATCACTTCTCATGGCAGGCAGGTGTTCAGCCATCTCCAAGAAAGCAAGGCTCCATCTCAAGTAAGGGTTACTTGGGAAGACAAAAGTAATCACTCCAAATGTGACTCCTTCCTTCTTCCCTCCCCCCCGCTTTATATGCTTAGCATGATGCTACATGGTATCAAAAAGCCTCCTCACTTTCCATGAGCATGGGAAAGAAGTGTCATGCTACAGTACTGGCAACAGAGAAAGATCTAGAACATGATTAAATTAAACCACAAACATCCAAAAGAAAACTACGAACAAAAAACCCAAACACCGGTCAATCTGTAGCAAAAGGGAATCAGGAAAGTGATGAAGTTTCACTGTTATTTATGAAAATCTTCTTAATTTCTGGCTATTATTCTTATTTTCACTACAAGGCTGTACTTCACAGAGAGCAGTCGAGTGTTTTCCTGATTGTGTGAAGACTGCACGATCCTCTAATACAGACTTGAGCACAAAATTCACGCCATTCCTATGTCTCATGTTATCAGCCTGTAGCTCAGCCTAGCTTTGGTGAAAATCACATTTTTAACGTAACAATGGAAAAAACAGCACTTGCCTTGCAGTTCAGCCTTCTCACTGAGCTCTTACATAACCACAAGTCAAAGCAATGCTCCCTGAAAATTTTCTGGTATGGTCTCACTATATATTCCTGGCTCAAAATAATTACTGTGACCCATATCATCACCCCCACAGCTGAAGTATTTCTGACTAGGTTTGACACTCAGCCGCAGAGCATCCCTTTTCCCCCATCCTTTTTCAACAATGCGAAAATGGAATCTGGATTAATCAAACCCTGCTGCTCACCACCTGCAGCACTTGCAATTTCCAGCTTTCAAGGCTACGGTGGCAACAGGAAAGGCTCATCAGGCCATGGTAACAATACAATTGCTTTGAACCAAGGGTACAAATACTGGCCGCATAAATATGGGAACATCATCACAGGAACAGGGAGGCTGCTTCTTCTAAAATGTACTGAAGGCTAAATACCATCTACTTGTAATTACTTATGAAATTAACTGGGAACAGATGTGGGACAGATCAAGGCTAAATGCTCAGAAATGTAGCTATTGCTCTGCTGGGTCCAGTTTACAGGAAAGCATACGGAGAACATATATTAGCCAGTGCCACCTGCTACTCAGAGGACCTGATGACTGACAGAGATAAAGGGGCAAGCTAAGAGTGAAACCAGCCCAACAACTCTCAATTTTTCTGCTTTTCTTAATGTTTAGGATACATGTTGTTTGCAGTTATAATGGAGCCTTCTCACTTTTCTCTAATCCACTGGAAGGGAAGAGAGATAATAAAAAGTATTAGGAGAGCTTCGTCAAGTCATAAATTTCCAATTGATGAAGCAAGTCCTGAGTTTCACTTGAACAGACGAGTTCTTTGCCTGTAATCATTACAGCAACTGGGGAAGAAGTAAGCCCATTCCACACAAGCTTCTAGGTGAACAGGTAAAGTTCTTGACAAAAATCAGGTGAAACTTAAACTCTTAGAAGTTTCTAATGAACTTAAAACCCAAAGAAAATTACAATATACAGAAACATAAAAATTTCAATTTTGCAAATTTCAGGTTCTAGACACTTTTTGAAGTACCCTACTTTCAAGATGAAAACTTTTTGCTTTGGAAAACAGTGGTTTTTACATTTTAATGATGATGCAGTGAAACATGCAAGGGTGTTGAATGTCATTCGTTTTTAAAACTTTAACAGGAAATTTATTTCAGTTGATGCCTCCTTATAGTAGGTTTTGGTTACTACAGATTGGTCCTTCCAAATAAAATGTCATATATCCTTTCTCAAGTCCACGTACAATTTCAAAACAGAATCCATTACAAGTGCCTAGTTTTAGGAGGAAGCAACATTAAACTGAGTTTTGTATAACTCTTCTAAAACATCTACATTTGTTCAGATGCACCTGAAAATTGGATTCCAAGTAAGTGATGGGAATACTGAAATTTCAGAGAAGCAGACAGGTGGTGCCTACTGCTGCACCCTGTGACAAAACTCGACTGTTCCTGGTTTCTGAGTGACAGGTTATTCAGTATTGAGAGGGATCCTAACAAGCTTCACAATTGATGGCACGTCTGGAGAATGAGCTTTGTTTCTGCTCTGACTAATCTAAAGGGAAACTTCCCAGAATGGCCCTCTCAGTTATCAGCTCCAAATGCCGCGTCTCTGCTCTTCTCATCTAGTTACCTAATGAGGATGGGCTCCCTCAACTATATTTTTTTTTCAGTCAGGTAGTCAGTATTATGCAAATATTTCCTTATTCCCCAAAATCTTGAACCCTGGAGAAATTAATTTTTGCCTCTTAGGGAAAAACTTCCTCTTTCTCTCTTCTCTCTTCCCCTCTCACGCACTTTCTCTTTTTATACGGTATAGTGTAAGTTTTCCCTCATTGCATCCACACACAAAAGAGATGAGAATCTATTGCCCGGCATCTACACAGATCTCAGAAGCTCTAAGCTAATTTACATTGGTTAAAATTCTAGCTCTTGTAGATGATAAAACTCCTCCTTAAATTTAACAACAAACACATCCTTAAGACTAAAAGATTAGATTATATTTGACATTGAATAAATAACTTTCTTCTGACAGTCTACTAACAGGAAACAGCAGGGGATCACAGGAGTTTATCTCAGTCAATGCAAAAAGTAAGAAGAAGTCTGAGCTGACGTTTCTCTCCAGTGCATGCACACAGAGAAACGTTCGTGCTTACGCACAGGCACCGGGACTCACTTTTCGTAACAGAAGGACCTCACACGAGACGTGCGCATGAAAGCTCTCCAGACTTGCCGTTCCAGGGCAAACGTATTTCTGTATGGATGTGCCTCGCAGCACTTTCGAAGATTTCATTACTCTCAGCCAAGTACAAAAAGAATATTACGCATTTGATATTTGTGATACATGGTGTCACCTGTTACAGCAAGTGCATTTCAAGCTACGATTACAGATGCAACCATCTCCTCTAGGGTTTAACGTTCTTGTCCAAGGCATTAAAAAATGTATCAAAGTCCTATGTGTGTAATCTGTTATAAATAATTCTTGCCCTGCAGGTTATTTAACTCAGAGCTGCCCTCTGCAATTAGTGGTCAAAGATGAGAAAGTAGAAAGTGATCTATTTAAGAGTGCAGCGTTTGAAGTACGTATACTCTCGTGAGTAATTGATTCCCATAACACTTTTGATTTAGTAGCCATGAAGTTGCACACAGGTAATGATATATGCATACTTACACATGTATAAATCACTGTTGTCCTACATCAAGCAATTTACAGTCAGGAAATGAAGTCTTCCCAAATATTTACAAGATTGTGGTAAGAGTAATGCAAAGGTCATCTTTTAAAAATTAATAAGTAAACAATTTTCACAGCAACAGCATGACTAACTTTTACACGCAGCTGTTACTGCTGTGGGATTCAATACCTAATTGCCATTTCCTTCACAGTGTGTTTTAACTGCAGGAAATATCTCATTTGTGTATAAGAGAACCATTCCTTCCTGGATGCCAGGACATGAGCAAGGCATCATCAACTAAGATTCAAAAAGGAACATTTTTAACAGTTTTTTAAGGCTCCAAGACCAACAAAATACTTCTACCTGAGAACTGAAGGAGCAATCTTGCATTCTGCAGTTTCACATGGGATAGCTGTAATTTGTTTTTAAACATCTTAGCTATTCCAAAGACTATTTTTTCAGGAATTGTTTGGATTATATTTTCCAGTAAGGTCTGATGGGGTTTAGACAGTTGTATTTGACAAGTTTAATTAGCTGGAACTATTTTCATGGTGATCCATCTGTCCTTTAAATTAGTGATTGAAAAGGCCTGACAGATGGTTTGTGGTCTGGTTAATAAAAGGAAACCCTTAGCACCATACTCCATGTGCTGTAGGTCTCAGTGCCCACCAGGACCAGAAAGAAGGAAATCTTCCAAATTCTGCAACAAGAAGCAGAAATACACCAGCGCTGGGACACTCAGACATTCAGGTGCAGCCTCTGGCCATTTCAGCTGTATGAGCCGAACGGTGAAATCATGGTAAAACAAGACACAAAATTCAAACTACACGGTCAAGATACCCCACTATTTCTGTACGTTTACAAGCCACGATGAAAGGAGAATTCATGAGTCTATTTGGCACAGAGAAATTTCAGCAACATTTTGCGTCAGAACCAAACAGCCCAGCCAGAAACAGGGTAAAGAAAGAAGGGCATGGCTGTGCCTACTTCAAGAGACCTAAACAATTGCCCCTTGATATATAACTCCATTTCTAATACATCTCCAGGGCAATAACTATGGCTCTTACAGGCCACACGCTTTTAAGGAAGCCGTTTGAAATGTACTGAGTTGATCACAGCAATCACATGGGTTCTTCAAAGCAAATCTGCAGCAGGTGAAGGTAGGTGAGAGCCGGGAAGCCCCGTTCAAACAGGCTCAGCCCACAGAGGGCGTCCGAGCGCTGCCACATTTGCGGTGGGAATCAGACGGAAATTCTAGGCACCAATAAATGACACCATGACTGCTGCCAGCATGAACGTGGTTCTGGTCATGCCACCGGCAGCCTCCACTCCCTTGTCCCCACCAGCCAGGCATTAGCTGCCATCTGCCTCTGAGCAAGACCCAGATATTGCCGCCAACTTTGCTATGGTTGGAAAGAAGGAGGCTCTCCAATACTTTCCCCAAAAGCAGGTATATGAGGTCAGAGAGGTAGTGAGGTAAAGGAAGGTGAACTTGTTCATATGCAGCACTTGCTTTGCTTTACAGAGCTTAGAAAACAAACCCACCAGTACACAGTAGAGTGCCTGTATAAATATACTCCTTGATAGTGCAGCAACACTGCTGTACCACAGCTGCTAACAAGTTGCAGCAGAAATAGAATTTTCTCATAGTCAAAAGTGCAATGAAGACGTGTCTTTTTCATGTGAATTTTCCAGTACGCTGGTGAATGCATTTTCACTACGTTTCTTCCGAAATTGTGAAAATAGAAGAGCATGTGAGGAAGCAGGAATGTGTCTCAATGTCATTGCCAGTGAAAGGAGGATGGGTTTCTTGATTAACAGTCATCCTGATTGGCAAAACAAGTACGGACAGAGCCCACTCTCTCCACAGTATGAGGTTATTATGGAACGCCTGGGTCTCCCAGAGGACATTCACTATTCTGCTCCGTATACCACCCTGGATAGTTCTCCTCTTTCTTATCTCAGACAGTAGGCTTTAGGATCTAGAAAATACGTTTCTTGCATTTTCTTTAAGGGTTGGTGCGGCGGATAATGACCGTCTCCTTATGTAAGTCTTCCTTGGTCACCTCTTGGTCCGTCTGAGGTACTGAATACAGGCCCAGTACCTTTCACTGCTTTTTAAGGTATGCAGTCACACCCATCTCGCAAAGTTTCCATCTAATAAAGGCTCCAGAATGTGCTGTCAGGAAAAAAAAGCCTACCAAGAGTGTAGGGAGAAAGAAAGATGCCTGAAGTGTGATAGAGGGAGAAAGAACTAGCACAAAGGAAAGGCAAAAAATGAGTTTCAAGAGGTTGTATGCTTTTGGAGGTATAACACGGGAAAAGAGCCAGGCAGTCCTAACCTCTTTAGGATGAATAACTGGGGGACTGTAGAAAAGCCCATCTTTGTTGATGAAGATCCATTCATCTTTGGATTCATTTTGGCTGTGAAGGACTTCTTTATCAACACACTAAATCGACATAAAAATAAATTAAGAAGGAATGAAACAGAGGAAGAGAAAAAAAAGGTAGCAGTCAGGAAAAGTGAAGACAGTTAAACTGGCCTTTTATTACCGCTGCTGTTGTCCTCTCTGCAAGCGATGTTCTGCTGAAATGCATGGGTCAGCAACGGCAAAGCCCATACTGTGCTGGCATTAGAAAAAAACCCATATGGTTTTAAGTATTTGTAGCTGTCAGTTTCCTGAGGGAGAGGAAGGTTGGGAAGAGATCAAAGGAGAAAATGAAAATAATATTTGATTGATTCACTCATCTTTTTTCTGAATATAATGTCAGATAAACTAACCACATTTTCCCCTGCAAATGAGTCACTGTCCAGTTGTCTCTTCTGCAGTGAGGGAAAACTG
The DNA here is from genome assembly GCA_013397725.1 of Rhagologus leucostigma. Lineage (NCBI taxonomy): Eukaryota > Metazoa > Chordata > Aves > Passeriformes > Rhagologus > Rhagologus leucostigma. Next base: position 1,082,915 of record VZTD01001501.1, on the reverse strand, counting down.
AATGCAGAGTGAATGAGGTACAACTGTTTAGTAGTATCCTATCTCTTACTGTAACACATACTGAAATTCTTTAGCTCTTTTTATTACAAGAACTTTCAGCCTGGGAAAATGTTTCCCATTGTCAGAGATGGGTATCACAATTCACAGGTTTTTGGAAGGATGCAAGTCCATCCCCTTTGGGGTTTGCATGGCAAGGTTTTGGTAGTGCTGTGAGGGGCTACAGGGGTGGCTTCTGTGAGAAGCTGCTGGAAGATTCCTCTGTATCTGACAGAGCCAATGCCAGCTGGCTCCAAGACAGACCCACTGCTGACTAAGGCTGAAACCATCAGGGATGTTGTCAGTGCCTCTGGGAGAACATATTTTTGTGTGTTTGATCCCTGTGTGGGTCATTCACTTAAGAGCTGGATTCTATGATCCTTGTGGGTCCCTTCCAACTCAGAATATTCTGTGATTCTGTGATATTTATGAAAGGAGAAAAACCAGCACAAGAGCAGCTGTAGCCAGAGAAGAGCGGAATGAGAATGTGTGAGAGAACAACTCTGCAGAAACCAAGGCCAGTGAATGAGGGGAAGGAGCAGAGGTTCCCCTGCAGACCATGGTACAGACCATGGTGAGGCAGCTGTGCCCCTGCAGCCTGTGGAGGTCCACGGTGGGGCAGAGATCCACCTGCAGCTCATGGAGAGACCCACGATGGAGCAGGCGGATGTCCTGTGGGAAGCCTGTACTGAAGCAGGTTTGCTGGCAGGACTTGTAACCCCCTAGGGGACCCATGCTGGAGAATTTTGTGGAGGACTGTCTCCCATGGGAGGGCCCCACTCTGGAGCAGACGAAGGGCATGAGGAGGAAGGAGTGGCAGAGACAGTGTGTGATGAACTGATGGTAAACCCCCAGTTCCCATCCTGCTGCACCTTGGTAGGGGAGGAAGGAAAGAAAATTGGGAGTGAAGTTGAGCCTGGGAAGAAGAGAGGAGGAGAAGAGGGAAGGTGTTCTTAAGGTTTGGGTTTATTTCTCATTATCCTACTCTGATTTGATTGGTAATAAATAAAACCCTTCCCTAAGTTGTGTCTGGTTTGCATTTCATTATATTTTCTTTCCCCTGTCTAGCTGAGGAGGGGAGTGATAGAGCAACTTAGTGGACACTTGGCATCCAGCCAGGGTCAACTCCCCACCAGGGAATTTAAAACGTTTGTAGTGGGATGCGGACATCTGTTTATCCCGGTTAAGCAGTCAGGTTATCCATTAGGAATGCCACCTTATTTTGTGAGGTAGTGCCGTGACTAGGAGAGCTCTTCTGAGCTTTAACAGGAAAAAATGCGCCAGTCTGGGGAGAGGGGATTGTTCGGTTTTTTCGCTCATATCGAGCAATTTTTGCCCCACAGCTCTGGTTTGCCCCACAGGGCTGGTTCTAATGCAGTCAAACCTCCACAAATCATAGAATAGTCTCACCCAGCAGCAACATTGCTGCTTTTCAAACAACAGAAGATAGACAATCAAAATGAGTACTTTTCCAGGCTGGTAACCAACACCAGCAGGATGCTCTGCTTCGGGAGGTATTATTTTTTGCCATATACTGAACAGTAGAAAAAGGAACAGTACATATTGAAGCAACAACACTTTCTCTCTGATAATTTATGTTTGATGTTACAGAGCCTGTAGGATCTGTAGGCAAGGAGGGGCATGTCAGACAAGATGTGTGGAGTCAGGCGCGTGTTCAGTCAGTTGCAATAAAAAAGTCATGTCAGTGGTGTCTATATGTTGAAGCTCAGGGAAAGAAAGGCAGTGCAAGTAGGAATTTTCATGGGAGGTTGCTTGGGGGTTTTTTATTGGTTTGGGTTTTTTTTTTATATATTTTTGGTTTTGTTCTATTTTTCTGTAGCATGAAAGCAACACAGACACAATGCTAAGCAGAAACAGGGATAAGGAACTAAAAAAAAAAAGAAAGAAAAACAAACAAAAAAACCCCCAACAAAACTAAAAAAACCCCAACTGTGACTGAGAACAGAAGGCAGCATTTGTGATAGAGAGCAGAAGGCAGAACAGACATGAGACGATTCATAACAGAAAAGGAGGAACTCACAGGTCAATTGCCAGAGAATTTGAGGCCAAGAATGTATCACTGGTAGCCAGGGAGGCAAGGGAAGAGGGAAGATAGTGCCTGATAATCCATCATCTTGGAGCAGAAAGATGCTGCACTGGAACAATTAAAAGTGAAGTGGGGTGCTGAAAGGCTCAGAGGAAAAGCAGCATTGTTTGGGGATTTGGCAGAGGGTTGTGGTTCTATTGAGATGTGAGTCTTTTCCAGAAGAAAATCAAAAACTTGAGATGAGGAAGGTACAAGTTCCTTTCAGACTGGTGTAATGCATAAGATTTTTAGGAAGTTTATTATGGCTTCACTTACTATAAGACTGACAGTCTACAGAAAGAAAACTCCCCAGACCTCCTCTCATCTACAGCCTGACACTGCCACCCCTTCCATTTTGGCCCTGTTTGCCCAGTTCCAGCTCAGTACCTATCGCCAGGAAGGCTGGGCATTTCTTTGGGTAGGAGTCTCTGCAGCCGAAACCTCCGTGGCCAAAGCAGGATGGAAACCCACCTTCCTTCACTCCCTGAGAAAGTGCTCTAACCTCGGGTGAGGGTAGTGTAAAAAGCAGGTGTCTCACCGAATGACACACCTTCTCCTCCTTGTTTTCTGATTTGTTTGTGTGGCCATATTTATGCACTATACCCACATAAACAACATCCCAACACTGGCATCCTCCACAGGCTAGAGAATTTCTAGCTCAGCTTTGTAAATCTTGCCCCCTAACACAAACTACTGGCTACTGCCATGCTGATCACTGTAACATCTCTCATATAGCTATTTAATGGCAGGTCACATATAGTTATTTTAAGTAAAAGACAGGGAAGGAAACAATTTCCAAAATAAGAAAAAAATCCTAGGTCTTGTTTTGTAGCTAGCACTGCATTATATTGTGGTTCTATGGAGCAGTCTTGGAATTGCACAGTGCCAAGGGGGGACCCTTAAACACTGTGATTTAAATCTGATTTCTCAGCCAAGTTCCTGTTGATGACATTAATGACAAGTCTGCTTGTTATTGTGCCTCTAAAAAAAGGTGGTATAATTTTTTCAGCCAGATTGCTTTTTCCTGCTTGGAATAGTTATATTATTATGTTGTATTATAGCTACACTACTCAGCAAATATGACTGCCCTGACCAGTAATACATATTGTAAATAGCTTCTCTGGATTTAGTATTTAAACTTTATACTGCTAGTGTTCCTGAGAGAATACATCTGATGAGTACTAGCAATATGTATTGAATAAATTATTCAATTAGGACTATCAGTATTGTGTAATCACAAATTAAATTTATTAAATACAGGTCATTTCCCCTTGTCGCTTGACCTACATTAGTCATAATGCAATTGTCTGGATACTACTCTGTTGAGCTTATCAGTACAATATCTCATTTTAAGTATTTTCATACAACAATATTTTTAATTTCTGATACATTCTGAACTGAGATCGGATCTGAAGTAATACCTCCACACAAGGTTCTGAGAGTACCCCTTTTCCTTTCATGAGCTGCAAGTGAACCCAAGTGTAATGTGGGTGACGCAGTCTAATATTGTCTAATGCAGCAGCCCACTGACCTCATTGTGCTAATGACACTGAACATCAATTTGCTAATTCTAAAGTGAGCAGATGATCATGAGATATAGATATATCAAGTTATACAGCACGTTAATTATGTGTATGAGCAAATGCACTGCCTTGTCTCACTTTGAGGTCCTGACCTTCAAGTGCCACTTTTTAATGCCAAGAATTAATAATGCCAAGGATTAATAATGGAGACAATACCTTCTATCAAAATATACTGGTGCTGATATGACTTGGGGGGGAAAAGTAGACAAGCTTTAGGAAGTAAAAGCCTTTCTTCAGATCTGAAGTGGAATTTACTGGATTTAATGCTAAATAAGAGTGGAGAATGATCATTCTGAATTTGAGTATGTCAGACCAGTTGAGTGAGCTGGTAGTGTTAAGATGAAGGTGGCAATAAGTTTACTATACCCTGCGGAAGAGAAAGAGATGGGACTGAGACATAAAATATAAAAAAAAGAATGAATGCATGCATGAATGAATGAATGAATACTTATGAAACATGAAATTGTGCACAGACACACAGGAAATACAGTGTGACGTAAAATGTGGAACACTACTATGTCTAAGTGACTGATTTTTTAAAAGGGATTATGAAATGACACTTCAAGCACCTTATCATAGTCTAAGGCTATGTCTTCTTGTAGGACTATTTTTTAGGCTACGTCTTGGTGTGAACCCAAGCACAGCCATGACATAATGATAAACCTTCTCAAAGAGCAGTGACAGTCTCACAGATAATTTAGAGCACAAAGAATGTGTTCATTTTGAACAAGTCTATTGCCTGTATAATCCCACTGGATCCAAAATTCATAGTTTCAATTCAAAACCATAGTTAACTTTATAAAGCCTTGACAAGTTACCAGCAGCAGTGTAAAATGATCAATATTGCAACAGGCTCTGCAGTCCTCACAGTTTAGAAAGGGAATTAGTGCAGGAAGTAAAATGTTCTCAGAGGCATCGAAAATCAAATGCAAATTTCAGTCTAAAGGTCAAGACCAGATAACATTAAATACAACCTTTCATACGCCATAAATGCACTGAATATATTTCCATCTATTTTCATATAGATAAAGGGACTTGCATTCACTCACGTATTAAAAGCAATTTTCTAAACAGTAACTCTGTATGTAATGCTCTGGCTCCATTAGCTCTCTTTTGTATAGTTTTGGGCAACAGACCTGAGATGTCAAGGGCATGGAATAATTCAACACTTCATATTAGCTTCAGAAACACAGAACATTTATCTTCGCTGGGTTTTGACATCTTTTTACACTAAAGCTTTCATTTTTTATTTAATGATTGCAATGATTTTATATCCTACATGAAGGATATAAATGTTGCTAAGCTATTTCTTGCCATACTCTGCTTCTGAACCATTATCACTAAACCTACACTGGCACCATAAATTTACAAGCAAGATATTTGAAGGTGGAAACGTGGAGGAAGGAACCTTTACAGTGACATTAAAATGATCCTTTAGCCAAACACCACCATAAAAAAATACATGTTGCTGGATTAGATGGTTTCTTTCTCACAAGCTCCATTTATGACAGTACATGGCATATGGCATATGGTTTCTAAAAAACAAGGGAAGATTTGAAACACACCGCTAGGAAAGCTGGTAGAAAAACATATCTGAAACACTGCACATTTATCAATCAGAGGCTGTCAGAAGGTGTGAGGTAAGGAAAGCGAAGGAGAAAATGCATAGGAGTCTAAGATGACACACCAATTGTTTGCTTTAATTCCTCTTAAAAAAATAGAAAGAAGAAAGAAACCGGCTAGCATTATTCCTATCAGAACTTGGAGGAACTAGCAGCCTCTTTGCATGGCAGCATGTATTGTGCAGAGCTCAGCCAGTGAAGCAGAAATTGGAATAATTCCTGTTGATTGATCCTGCTGTAAAAAGGGAAAAGGTCTTTCTTTTACAGTACAGTACATTTTCCATATGTTCTGTACATAACTATTTTGAAATTTTATTTAATGATATTTGAATTTTCTGCATAAATGCAATCTAAATAATAAATGGATGGAGTGAAACTTTTCATAGAGTTAAGTAGCAAATAACAGAAGTATTTTTCTTCCACTTCCACTAGATGACTTTTAACACTACAATCTAACATAATCAATAGAAAAACATGACATTTTTTATATAAAATTATTTTCCTCCAGGGACCTGGGGGTAAAAAATTAACAATAGGATTTAATTTTTTTTCTGTAGTTCTGACTTTTAAAAGCTATTAAAAATTGTCCAAAGTGGCATTTATTATTTTCAAAATTTTTTTAACGATCCATAAATTCTAAATCAATTTTTATTCTTCTTCTGCGTTTTCTCAGCCTGAGACAGAAACTTAGTTCACATCATTAAAAGAAAATGCGACATCACACTTGGACAAACTAATATATTATTGCAGCTAAATGCTTTGTTAACAGCACTCTGTGTATGCCATGTCTGATGATGCTGAGGCAGTATTAGGCAGAGGAATGTGCCAAAATATTAACCCATTTTCCCTTTTTTTCTTCAACTTAACATTTACACACGTGCAAAACATACAGGTAAGTAAAATTTTTAAACTGTCTGCTGTCCTGCCACTTGTAAAATACAGCCCCAAATCCTGCTTGGACATTTAACTTTGTTTCTACAGTGTAACTGAGGTCCCCTCTCCTGCCTCCTTGCAGGAGCTCCACTGGGATTCCCTATCATGGACAGCAGTGTGATCCACTCCTGCCCAGGTGTGGACATCCCACAGTCCCTGAGCATTTCCAAACCTAGGTCACTCAGGGAAAGAAACTGGATATTTTCCTGCCTAAGTATCCTGATGATGCAGAAGGGGCAGAGACCTTTGGAGAACGTATTATGTGCAGGTCCCCTGCAGAGGCAGAACATGTTTAGAGGAGAGGAATAGGATGTTTACGCTTAGTTTTGCTCCTCATTTGCTCATCAGCTGCCTGTTTAGGATCCCGTTCTGAAGCTTAACCCTGCCAGAAGTCCTTAGGCACCTCTCTCTGGCTTCTGAATTCTGCCATGTCCCTGGAATTTTGCTCAAATTAGTGATGATTTTGCTGAAAAAAGGTAAGCTTTAAGCCATGCTCCTCTCACCAGTGCTAAGGTCAGATGGCACCTTTAGCAGCTCAGGCACACCATCTTTTTTTGTACCTAGTCTTTGCTTTGTGAAATAAAAGCACTCTAGGGAGTGATTTGCATCTGTGGATTCCTGTAAGCAGTAGTCACCTAATAGAGAATGAGCACAGCAAAACTTTGACCTTTTCACAGGGCTAGCTGTTACAGGGGAAAAACAACCAACATAAAGAAAGGAGGGATGCAAAAACAAAATGCTCTATGGAAGTGCATGGTCAAGATCAGAGCAACCTGCACATGGCAACTAGGAACTGCATGAAAGCTCTCCCAAGGTGGGAAGTGACAGGCAGGCATAGCAGAGGACATCACCAGCATTATTAATCTCTTCAGTGTCTAGACCTGCTCACTGGAGATCCAATTTAACTATCCTAGATTAAGTAGAATCTATAGATGTTAATTGAAACATGCTGAGAGAAAAAAGTCGGATTTCATCTCAAAAGACATGGTGGAATTTTTTCAGGAGGACTTTCCTTCCTTATAATGTCAGGATAAAGGAGTAGGCCATGCTGGGGGCAATATTCTATGGGCAGTAGCTGAGGTCCCATGAACAGAGGTGTTTCCAAAGCTGATATTTGGAGGAACAAGACTTAGCAGTCTGGTGTGGTTTCCCAGGCTCTTCAATGGTGAGATGAAGAGAAGCCCAGGAGAATTTACCCCTTCCTAGTGTTGACAAAACATTAAAGCAGGGGCAGCTTGTACAAGCCCTAAAACAGGTGCAAAAAAATATAGGAACCTTTCTAGCTTGATGAATCCATGTGAGCAAAATAAAATATTTACCAGGAAAATACAGAAGAGAATCACCTCACTTGCTGAAATATTCAATTGAGTTTCAAGGGGACTTTTAAAACATTCATTTGAAAGGTTTTTCCAGGTGAGAAAGACACAATCGTTTGGCACTCTCTCCCAGGAAACATGCATAACTTGTGCTTCATCTGCTTTTTCTGCCCTAAGGCCTTCAGGAACTTTTGGACTTTTCTGTCCATACCATCTCTTCTCGGTTTTCTTGATTTCACTAGAGATAAAATAAACCATCTCAGTTCACAGAAGAACCAACCCCTGCCTTTAGCTATGCTATTCCTGAGATAAATCAATGTATCTGCTTTGCAGCATATCAGGTTCCTCTAGGTTACCTAGCTGCTATAAATGTGTGTATCTATAGATTTCTTTATGGGCATTCTGGCTCCTTTCTGCCACAAAGGGAGTTGTTCATTTATTTCAAAGTTTACATCTGTTCCCACTGGTGTAGGATACAGACAAAGCAGTACATACTGTGACTGCCCACAAGCAAGGGAAGAGGTACAGCCCTGTCCAGACAACCTGAAGCTGCTCTCCTTCACCATCAAACCCCAGGGCCACGAAGCCCTGGGCTAGGTAAAACATTTGCAGTGTTATCATAGCAACAGTGGGCCTACAGCTCTTGACAAGACTCACGGAAGCGAAACTGGTCCTGCTTAGACCATGTGCAAAAGAGGTAGAATCATCTCTTCTCCCTGAAGAGTGAAGGATAACCAACAACATCTTTCAGCTCCATATATCCATTCAGGTTTACAACAGCATGTGTTCCAACTTCATGGCAGGTTTAACACAGGGCACTTCTGCACATAATCTTTCACACAGCCCTCAGCCTGCTTACCTTCATCACCACTCACATTATCACCTTTTTTCTCTCTGGCACAGTGCTGTTTATTATACCCCTTATCTTGCTGGAAATATATAAGCATCTTTATGTATTTCTCACCACTTGAACAGATCTATCCCTGAACTGAATCAACCACAATCAAAAGGGAACATTTACGGCTACTGCATTTTCAGGAGTGATCGGGAATCACTGCAAGCATAGCAGCAAAGGTTGTATAAAGAAAAGGGCCAGACCGTTCCCAAGATCTGTTTCTAGCTAGAGTTGCTGATCTTTTAATTGGACACAATCCCTGGTTACTATTACCAAAGAGAACCGAGTAGATTTTATTTTAGCTCAGAGTTATTTAGCTTAATTACCCAGCAAAAGATCTTGAGGTAGATATGTAAAATGTAATTAGCATATTTTACTTGAGGCAGCTGAGTTGTTCAAAGATTGCAGTAAGGTCTTATGTGTACAAATTAAGCCAGCATGTGCAGTCTTCCTTTAAGCAATGTGCACCAGTTCTGTGTGAGACTTTAAAAAAGACATCCTTAAGAGTACCTTAAGGAAATATTAAGAAATAAGAGGGGGTTTTTTGTTGTATTGCAGCCATAGTCCAGGAAAATAAAGGAATGCTGTTTGCCTTCTCTGTGTACTCAGGACACCAGAGGTAGCACAGATGCTCCTGTTTCCATTTGGCAGTGCAACTCCATCATTTTTTCATGGCAAGGCTAATTCTAAACTCTGAACTGTAAGAACTAGAAAAACTGTTTGAGTAAATTAATGTGCACCTTGAATTGCTCAGCGAGAGAAAATGAGACTGAGACAGAAATACCCTTCTTCCTTCAATGATGTGTCTATTGCTACAAATTGTGATATGTCTGCATCCAGCTCCTATTGATATTAACTGGGGAGTAGCTATTAAATGCCTTACAGGCTCAGACTGTTTTCCTCACCCCCATTTTGGATTTTGATGGAAAGGATTCGATTTAATGCCCACTGAGGTCCACAGGAAGTCTAAAAAGTGAAGGGGATGCGACCCCAAGGCCAGACTACTCTGATATGGAAAAATGCTAGAAACACTGCAATAAATAGTGCTATTGACAATGCAGTCATTAAAATAATGTGCATCAGACCTCTTGTGGACTCCTGTGAGGCTTGTGATAAGGTGTCAAGAAGTGGCAGCACTGGAACCTGACCCCCAGTCACATTTCAGGTCCTATCTCAAACGCTCTGGGAGCTTTGGACAAGATTTGTATCAACTTCTATTCTGTGGAGATTCCCAAATTTATTACTCCATGGAAAATCATACATGCTCTTTTCTCTGATAGAAACTGTGACATTTTCCACCTATTAAGAGAAAGTAGCTGCTCAGACACAGTTAATTCAGTCTCAGTAGTTCAACAAACATATTTGACCAGCTGGGTCATCTTAAGCTAGTGTTTTTTCTATGCAAGATGAAAAGAAATAAAATCAGAAAATGTCAAAATATTGCATTTGCATTGACTCAGCTCCAGACCACAGAAAACACAGAACTGTAATTTAAGCAGTTAGATTTAACAAGGCAGAGAAGAAAACGGAAAAAATCCTCAAGCCCAAATCATAAGCAGTAAAGATGGAAGCTTAAAAGAGAAATTATGAATAAGGATTAAAAAAAAATCTGTTCTTAATGATATTTTAAATCTTTCTTTACATCTGCTACCAGAAATTACTTTCATCCCTTTCTGTGTAAAACATTACTACTTCGGAAGATGTCAAGTGAAACTGACCATTGAGTAATCAAATGTTGATAAATTTGTGATAAGGATACAATAAGTAATTCACAAAAATTGTATTCATCGGCTCAGAGAACTGACTTAGTTCTGTCTTAGAAATCATTGAAAATGAGCGTGGCTGTAAATCTTTCAATCCATATGCCATTTAGGGATCCAAGTCCATCTTGGAGCAGAACAGTTATTACATAGTGACGAATTTGCTTTTTTTACATCGTGATTTGAGGAAAGCACAGCAAAATTAAATCCTCCACAAGGTGAAAATCATTAAATACCATGTGAAAATGATTTAATTAACAAGTGCCACATAGTGTTCAATTGAATGGGTATGGACAGCTCATTTATTATAAAATTTTTGTATTTGTCAAGCCTGTCATGAGAGCACGCACTCTTGAAGAAAAATTGCTTTTCCCTCTGCTACATCACCTCAGACAGAATTTGCCATTTGATAGGCAAGTATTATTGCTTTGGCCTTTTACACTGGCCAGGGACCTGTTTAGCGACAAATCAGTCCAGTGAGGCCCCCATCTCACTGAAATGGACAGGAAAATAAGCTTAAACATAAGAAAAAAAACCCCATTTTGACTGTGAGAGTCATCAAACCCTGTCACAGGTTACCCATAGAAGCTGTAGAGTCCCCATTCTTGGAGATATTCGAAACCTGACTGGCTATGGCTCTGAGCAACCTGCTCTGGCTCACCTGTTCTGAGCAGGTGTGTTGCACGAGCTGATTTCCAGAGGTCTCTGCCATCTCAGACATGCTGTGAAGTCTGTGAACAGTTTCTAGCTCATGTTTGGCACCATGAGGAGAAGGCCCTTTTCCTTGCCCCTGCCCCCACACACATGTACACACCACAGGGCACAGGAGACCAGACAGCAGGCAGGGCTTGTGGTGCCTCCCTGACCAGACAGTACAGCAGGCCACCCACCAGCTGTGATTACACAGTGAAGGAAACCTTCCTCTCCAGGGTACACTTCAGAACCTACAGACTGAGCTTTGGGACATTCTTTAATAAAAAACTTACAAGATTTTTTTCCTCAAAAAACGCCCCAACAAACAAGCAAAAAAAACCCAGCAAAAAACACAGCAGGAGAATCCAGGGCAATTTCTGCCTTGGCTTGCAGCTTTGACACCTCATATTAACCACCTGTTCCTTACTGCTTTTGCGTTCTCTCCAAGATGCTTTTCTACCACATCTATTTTTCGTGTTTCTCCTCCCATAGCTTTTCTTATTCTGCGTCTCAGGTGGCCTTCTGCATGTGAGGACACTTTCCTTCCGAAGTCTATTGCCCAGACCTCACTGTCTCACTGGAGCCATTCCTGTTTTATAGGCAACTGCAGCTTTGGAACCTAAAGCATACACCCGTGTATCTGTGTGAGTGTATGTCCTGTCATAATGGAGGTCTTTTCTGGAGAAAGAGCTTAATCTTACTGAAATTAGTTTTTCAGAAAAGACAGCATCATATTGCTAATTTGACCATTTTTAATCTCCTAGGTTGGTCAAGATTTTCAAGAGAACAACCACTCTGCTGTCTTTGAAGTTAGTGGAGATTTATCACCAATTGATCCCTTTGGAAATGATTACCTTAATGGAGATTAATAACAGCAATCAACTCGTGATTAAATCATCTTACTGAGGAATTGCCTATACATTCAGCAGACATTTTGAAAGAACAAAAACTCCCTTTGCATCCTGTCTCATGTTTTTGGACTGTTGCCAGAAACAGTCCTTGTGTTTATCCTTCTGTCAAACAAACTGAATAAAGAAAACAAAGTTGGGAAGGAAAGAGGCTACAACCCCAGCAACTCCAGAGCCTCAACCACTAGCCTGTGGTCTGGCAAGATAGACACACTCTTCTGGATCTCTGCTCACCTCTGCTCTTGCACGTACTCTGTTTGCATCAGTGGCACTGCTTGTACAAACAACTAATGTGGGATTAGACCCACTTCAGTATCTGTCCAGGAAAGCAGAAACAACTCAGGAATTCTAATAGTTTCTGCTTTGGGTCATCTGTTAGCAGCCTCTTGAGAGGAAGCAACACTGCTGAAACACTGCAAGATTCCAAACCTCCACCAAAACAACCAGCCTGAGAAAGAAAAATGCTTTCAGGTGGCAAATCCTGTGTTGGCCCTGCAGAGAAAGAACTCCTTTCTTTTTCATTTATACTTGTGTGCCTGGCAAGCAACACTCATGGCCAAGTACGAATCCTTTCGAAAGTGCAGACACTCCATGCAGGTGGAGTGCCAGTCCCAGTACCTGTGTATGCACCCTGGGTGCAGATGCAGTTCATTTCCATTCTTTTGGAATCCACAGTTGGTTTAAATATTTCAAAAACCACAAACATTTAACAGAGGTATGACTCTCCCAAACTGCTGATAATACCACTGTCAAACAGATTGCTTTGGCTTTGGGGAAAACTGCAAATATGATTCTTATTTGACTTACCTAATAGAAGGATCTACAGTGTTGCTAACAATATTTCTTTCTCATACTTTTTAATTTTATTTTAAGCTGAACAAATCAAGCAGGAAAATATAATAAAAATGATTGGGTTGGGAGCATGCTTTGAAATGGAAGCAATTTCTGAACAAACTGAAATGAGATTTCTGCAAGGCCCGTGTACTTCTGCTACAATCCATTTATTTTGCTACTGATTTTGATTGTTCATTCTTATCTGCAAGCTTCCTGAAAGCACAGCTGTGTACAGCTACATTAATCTCATCTACAGAGCAGCACATGACTGAGGCACCTGAGACAACAGGGGAGTAACTTGGTAGGCACTCCGTGGGCAGAAAGCAAGGTGATCACTGCAGGATGTGATCAAGACTACCAAAAAACCTCTCACTGTGTTGAGAACTGTACAAGGACTCTTAGTGGGAGAAAATGCAACTTTCTTATGGGTGCTGATTGTAATTCACACATTCCACACAAAATAACCCTCCAGACCACAGAAAGTCTTGGCCTTGAGAAGGATCTTTTTGTTCATCACACAGACATTAAAAAAAAAAGCCCTATATAGTGACTGTGGAGATGCTGTATTAAGTCTCTATATTGTACTGTCTGTACTGTATTTTACCTCTTTATTATCTACACTACTTGTCAGTGATAAATTAGATTATAGCACAGACTGGCATGGTTTGCTGCAACTATCCCCTGGTGCTTCGTTCAGAAACTTCTCGTTATTTTGTACTTGACCTCCAGATTTCATGAGTGTTTTTCTTCTGAACGGGAATAAAATGGGAAATGCTTATCAGCATTCACACTTTGTTCTTCTACATCATTTCACTTCCAGTGACATCCCTGCTGATACAAAGATAACCCTCAATTCCAGGAAATCTGGATGTCAGGAATAGAAAAGATCTTATTCAATAGAACAAAAGAAGTTATAGGGAGCTGCTGCTCTGGGGGAATTTCTCTTTTGGGGAAAATTTTATTGTAACAATCATGCTTGTCATTCCTTTTTTTTCCTCTTTTTTTTTCTTTTGCATTAAAAGTATTTCGTATCCTGGAATTTTTTTCTCCTTTTGCAGTCTGAATAATGACCCAATCAAAGAGGTATAAATTGTCCTAGTTTAAACTTATTCCTCTGAGTTGTTTTAAATTTTCTGCTTTTGTAATTCTACTGGACAAGCATTAGCTCTTTCGAAGAAATGGTAGAAAACACTAATGTTAAAAACTCCCTGTGGTGTTCAAAAATCAAGTAGAGTATGAAGACCTATCAGAAAGGAATCAAGAAGAAAACAGTGTTGTATACCACAGCGTAAATATGTTTCCCCATATTTTAATACATTATCTAGTCTTGATTACCCAATTTCCCTAAAAGGTTCAGTAGAAAAATAGTTACCAATATAGCAAACAAGGATGGCTAAAGATAAGTCACGAAGAGGAAAGCAAACTCAGGTTTTTTTAGAAAATACATTTTCTAAGGTAAGTTGCACATGGGAAATATAAAAAAAACCCACACCACTTCTATGAAGTGTTTAGAGGACCACAAGTTACAGTTATTAAAATGAACTGCTAGCAAATTTAGGGATAGCTTGCTACTGTGTACTGTGTACTTTAGATTTCTACTGGTTTTCTCTACTGAAAGAGCTATTCTCCCTCTTTTTAACATTTTTTATTTTAATGATAACAATACCAGCCTGACTTCTATCCTTATATACTGCTACATATGCTTATTAATTAAGTACAAAGGTATGGCATATCAGACAGGAGAACTTGGACCTTTTGGCCTCAGTTTAACAGTAAGTTCTGTGTAACAATGCCATCTCGTGCACACTTGCACACCAGCACACAGACAGACACACTCCAGCATAGTCAGTGCCTGGATTTATAGTCAGCCTCTTTGTCCATATGACAATTTGCATGACAATCTGTTCTGAAGAAAAGTTTGTTGAGTTTTTTTCTGGTTTACCTCTAAACACTTTATCTAGGATAGTCAGGACAAATAGAAGACTAGAAAATTCATAGAAAATTCAGTGGACACAGGTGGACTTGAAGATATGAAAGCTAAAGACTAGTGCCAAAATAAATTCATTTAATTTTTAGATCTTAGCATCTGAAAAGAAAAGACAATATATGCCAGCATTTACTTCTTAATGGTTTTGGGCAGTTTGGATCAACTCCCTTCAGCAACCCTGAATGACACTGTTTGTTTTAATAAGGAGTTTAAAGCTTAATTTAAATGAATGGATCACTGACGTCAAGAGCCATAATTCTGCGTACATCTGTGTTGGTGTGTTATTTGAAAATGTGGGGTTTGGCTTTGTTTTTTTAAAGATGTCTTGATGAGATGTTTGTAAACACCAAGCAGTGTATGTCCTTGCCCTAATCTTCATTGACATTCGACCATTTGTTTTGCTGTCTTGTACAAGATGCATGTTGACATTAGGCTGCCATAAACAGTTGATGATTGTGGAATTAATGGGCCGGGAAGAGAAGGCCATGTTGTAAATTTAATCCTCATTCTGGATTACAGGTTGATCAATGGTACTGCATTGTGGCTGCCCTATTGATATGGGAAGCTCAGAATGCAATTTAATACTTTTTTCAATATTGTGACTGGCACTTTTTTTTTTTAACAGGCTGGCACAGCTTTGCTTTATACTTTCTGATTGATTATATCTACTGCAGGATTAAGGTATGCCATTTGAAACAACTCAATGATTGAACTGAAACGTTTTTATAGCAAAGCTTCTTTTTTTTGAAAGGGAAATGAAGAGATGATGTATCTTAGAATAAATTTTGCTGTATGTAGTATTGCCTCATAAACTTGCTATAGCTCTTTATGACATTAGAGAGAACTA
Source organism: Rhagologus leucostigma (assembly GCA_013397725.1). Classification (NCBI taxonomy): domain Eukaryota; kingdom Metazoa; phylum Chordata; class Aves; order Passeriformes; genus Rhagologus; species Rhagologus leucostigma. The sequence continues at coordinate 1,067,415 of VZTD01001501.1, read as the reverse complement.
AGGACCCTTCGTTGATTCTATTTAGTTTTTCACTAGCAACAGAGCTGGGGGTATTAGGAGACAATAGCATCTGTTCCCTGAACCCAGAGGGCAGTCTGTCCTAGCTGCTACAGAGTCTCATTCTCTGTGAGGCAGAAGGTACAGAGCATAATGTGCCTGCCCACACTGAAGCCAGTTTCTGTCTCTCAAACAATGCACATTGATATCCGTCTTATATCTGTTAGGAGCTGTTATCACATACTTCCATTTTTCTTTGAAGACACTACTAAAAATCAGTGTTTGTAAGGTCTTCTCTCATTAGTACACCTCAAGTTTTTTCCAGAGAAGATTAAGTCAGGAAAGAGATTTTTCAATGTAGGCAATTTACTGTGTGTGAATGCACTTGCAGGGGTGCAGGAGAGGCTCAAGGAGAAACTCACTGGAGCACAGTAGGGAGATTCTAGGCATTCTTAGGGGTCTAGAAGCTTTTAGGTGCTTCTGGCAAAAGGCTATCCAGCAATTAATGATTTCCTGTGTGCATTAGTCTTTGAACAATATTTCTGGGAAACAACTCAGAAGATTCCTTGGTTCCTGAGGTTTTTTCAAAAGTTTGAAAACAAAGCTGTATGTTTTCAAAGTGAAACATGATTTTCAAAGGTGCTGGCCTGTTTTAAATAGTTTATCATGTCTCGGCTTACAGAAGCAGAATGTTACTTGAAATGTATCAATTCACCGGGAACACAGTATCTAAAGGCTAAAGGGTCCCAGACTGCAGCCTATTTTCACCTCAAGATTATCATTCACCACAGATCAGAAGAAAATGTTCTGATTTTCACAAAGCTTTATCTTCTCTTGAGGAAGGATTCTCTGATGTGTTTTATGATCTGCTTCCCCATTACCATTTGTGGGAGGAATGAATTAATGGTACTGACTTGCAAATATTGATTGTATTCCATGGAAAAGTAATCAGTTCTGATTGCATCACATTAGGAGGACAGTTTATTGCATAAAATAGAAGAACTGCCGTCATGACAGGTATATTGCTACATGCATAAAATAGCACTAATGCATAGGGAAAAATTGGGTTTTAGACCTGTGAATGCTGTTTTTAAATTAAGGTAGAAAACTTCGGGCTTTGCAATAACAGTTATTTTTCCCGTTAACATTTCACACAGATTTTTTTCTGCTTATTAAATTTGCTGTTGTTGGACTGAAGCAGATTGGAAAGGATTTGCTCTCCTTGGCAGCTGCTGTGTACAGCTTATGCTTTCTCAGGGCCTGGCTTTCCTACAGATGCCCCAGAGCTGCACTGGCTCCAGTGAGCACTCTGCCAGTTCCTATCGGCATGAGGGAGAGCAGAGTCAAGCCCTCAGCTTTGCACAGAGTGTATCTGAGGGTAGAGCTGGGTGTACCCTCCACCCAGCTGATGCCGGTAGCACCTTTAGCCGGTGCTCAGCCCCACTCAACATGCCCACCTGAGCACTTTCCCTTCCATGGCATGGAACACGCAAAGCTTCCTTCCTCAGGTATAAGGGAACCTGTGGAAGCAGTGGCTGTGAGGTGCCAGCCACCTGGAAGAGCACAGCAACACACGGCAGCTTGCTTTGAGCATGCCGGTACAAACCCTCAGCATGAAAATGTCTACTCTAACTTCCTCATATCTGTATTAGATTTAAATCACTGCTGTATTTTGGCCCAGTGACCAATCAGCTTTGCAGTAGTAACCTGAATTCTTGGTTTGGGTCCATTTTAAAAGGAAGATTTGAGTAGTAGAGGCTGGTAGTGACTCTCAAATATATTCATTTTCAAACTCTTCCTCGGTCTAAACAAACCAAAGCAGAGAAGACATCAAAGGGGGTACTTACATTCTCAGACATTACCTGCATTTTTCCATCTTTGGGAATACAGATACAAAAAACCATGATCCAATGAAACAGGGAAGAACTGAGAGATTAATAAGAAGGCAGGGAAAGAGAAAAATGCATCAAAGACTTGTTAGAGAAGGATTCCTAAATAGACAGATGACAATAACATGTTATTTCTGCCAAAATAATGAAAAACAGATTGCAAAATAAATTAATAACAAAGGGCAGCATCTGGACAAAAGTGGCTGCCTAAATTTCTGATTTATTCCAAGAGGAAATATGGCAAAAGCACAGAACTAAATCAGTATATATTATAATTTTAAGTTTCTCCTCCAGTGCTTATCAGCCTGATGAGCTGTTGTTTTCCTGTACACTGCTCAATAGTAGACAAAATAAATTGATGTGTGGGTAAGATTAATCACAGTTTGTTAACCATGAACAAGTTTCATTAATTCAAAGGGAAAAAGCCATTCATAGATGGACACCCATCTTGAAAAAAGTTTGCTGTGTGATCTGAAAAACCAGTCCGATCAGGAATCTGACTTCCACATTAGGCAAGCTGGTGGAAATTATAATAAAGAATCAGTTCAGTAGACACAAGGGTAATGTTTGAAGTAAAGCAAAATCCTTTATAGAATGCAGCTTTAAATCAGAAATAACTTGAGTGCTTATTTAAAAAAACAGAGATTTTTTTTTTAATATGGTTTATAATGCCTTGAGGACGTCCCTTACTGAGTGAGGAGGTCCCTTACTGAGTGCTTTTAAACACTCTGTTTTTATGAAATTAAGTAAAGTTGATTAAGAATTTAGATTTTAGCTTTAGATTGCTAGATAAAGAGTCTACAAAATGACAACCATAAATTTTAGGCAAGGATAGAAATATATGATCAATTCTAAAAATGGAAGAGGTTGTCAGTGGCACCAATGCTTTGATCTGTGATGATCAGCAGATTAAGCAGTCCTAGAGTAAATAGTGAGAGAGGACCATTTAGTACTGAGACAAAAATATCCAGAAAAGTGAAAATGACTGCAGAAACTCATGATACTGACAGGCTGGTGACCTCTTAAACAAAATCATTTTAAAAGAAACATAGATGATACATACACCATGATGGACTCTAAATGGGCTACATCCTCTCAGAAAAAGGTCTCAAGCTCCGTGTGGATGGGTCCACAGTTTAAAGGTGTAATAGCCACGATTTAGAAGCTTCCCAGAAGCCTCCGGAGGCTACACATCAGAAACAGTAGCCATTGGTCTAGTAGCATACACTGAAAAATGACATGAGCAGTTTTCATGACCCTAAGTAGGCTATTTAATTTATAGAAAAAAAAAATTCAGAATATCCCAAGTATTGTTGTCCCAAAACAATTTCTTTTCCCAGTGTGCAAGAGGCCAATCCCCATACAGAGTCGAGGTATTTGATTTATTTACAGTTCTGCACAGAAAGGAGTGCTGGGTGCCAAATTCACAAAGCCAGCACCACAAATATCAAAACTTTTCCCTGCTTACATATTTTAGCAAACAAAGGCATTAATGTTCCTTGGTTACAAGTCACATACTTCTCTTAATAACTAGTATTGTATGTTCTAGTAGTTAAATTATTCCCTCTCTTCTTATGCTAATTAAGCCACATGTCCAGTGTTTCTCTTGGGTTGGTGGGTTTCTTGAGTCGGGGGTCCATGAGGCGGTGGTTGCACTCTCTGCCTGCCTTTTACCCAGCTGGAGCTCGTTCCAGCACAGGTGCTGAGTTGGCTTTAATAGTTTCTTCCTTATCTAGGGTGTTCTGCCAAATGTCCTCGTGGCCCCTAAGTTTTGCGTTCTTCGTGTCCACTATCAGTGGTACATCCTTCTCCCCAAGCTTTGTTAGCCTCCCCCAAGGCCTGAGATCATTGAGGCATGTCAAGCCCTAAACTTTAATAAGACAATTCTACCAACAAGTAATCTATCTTCCAAACACCTGGATATCAGCATGTCCCAGCCTTCAAGACGATGAAAAACACCTTACACTGTATACCTGGTTAGTAACATCCTTCACCTGCAAAATACATTAAATTTGCCAGCATTAATAACATAGTGGCTTAGAAATCGGCCACTGTCCATAAATAACCTATGCCCAATTTTATGTACAGAAACTACTACACAACTCACAAAGCTAGCAATGCCATATCTGTAAGCAATTAATCAGATATTAACTGAATATAGTAAAGAACAAAGCACTGATTCCAGAGCAGATGGACATTACATGGCTTGTTTGATGCTCACTGTATGTCATCCTAAAAAAATAAGAGCTTTGTTCTGGAAGGAGTATTTCATGGAGCAAGATAATTAATACATTCTCAATGGGATGGAATCCTTCCATTTACTTTCAAAATTTAAAAAAAATCAAAGTTGTTCACAGGGGGGAAAAAGTAAAAAAAACAAAGCCTAAAATAACTCAAACAACAATCAAACAAAACCCCCCAAACAAACCCCCCAAAAATCAAAAACAGCTGCTGCCCCAACTTCCTCCTCTATTTCCATTTTCCCTGCAAAGGATTAAGCTTATCCAGTTTGTTCTGAAGAAAGTGCCATAGAAATCTTATTTTACAAACAGCACAGAAAGATCATGCGTGACAGGACAATCAGTTCTAATAGGGGCCTGGATCAAATGAGATTGCATCGATTAACATTGGAGAGGATAGTGCTAAAATTCAGAGGGTAGTGCCACTGAACTCTAAGAGGTGGTGCTAACTTAAAGTGGTTCAAATCATCCCCTGTCATCAGAGGAAGTGAATACTAACTTATAATTAACATAACTAAATATGAATGCATATGTCAAAAATTGGAAATTTAATTAAAATAACTTGCATATGTTGCACAGCTATTCCAGTGCCCACTTCCAAGAAGTGCAGCCAAAGATTAATTACACAAGAAATAAACCTGAACATTAAGGAGCTGGGGGCTTTAGGATTATACTAAGGTAAGCAGTAACCAGTGCTAATGTTTCTCCTTTTCTTATAATTTGAAAAAGTATTTTAAGGGAGATAGACAGTTGTAGAAAGTACCAGACTTGATAGATATATGCAAAAAAACAACCTTCATCCACAGACGCTATTCAGATGTTCTACTTTGCTTCAGACTTAGGGTTCTGAGGCATGAGCTGGATTGTCCCTCCACGAAGCTGTCTGCAGAGGCATGAGAAATTTTTCCTCAGACTATGATGTCTAGGTCTACGTTTGTGAAAAGGTCTGGGTTGTGATTTCCTTAAACTGATATGATGGCAATCCTCAGGCCTTAAAAAATATTTTTCCAGGCTATTCTGATAAATGCCTTCACATTTAACTCAATAGCTTAGCCTCCTTTTGGACTCAAAGGAATGCCATAACACACTTCATAACGGTTTCCAGCTGGAACACCAACCCATTACAGCGTACTCCACAATGCCCCATAGTCATAAGAAGCTACCATGACCCAAATGCTGAGCAAAAATATCTCCTAACCCTGCTGTCATCATACAAAAATTCCTCACATACACACAGACATACACCTGCCTTGACAATCTTATAGACGGTCCAAACTTTCCACTGGGTTCCTAGAGGCTGTTTTTTTTACCTGCCAATCCCTAACTTTACATCTATTCATAACTACTTTTTCCTTGCTTTCCTACTCAAGCTGGAATAAAACATGAAGTGGTTACGTGCTTTCAGAAGTTTCTTCATCAAAGACATGAAATATCTCTGCCAATGAACAATAGTGTGCTGTTCCTTCTCATTACACTGGCATCTAAATTCCCTGAGGATAACTGAAGAAACAGGAGCTGCTACCATCATAGACATTCCAGTCATAAGAACATTCTAGAAAAACAACTGACTGGGTGTAACTAGTAAACAGGAAGAGAGTATGTATCACACGGTAAATTAATCAAAAATTTCACTAGAACTAAATCCTTGAAGTAGCCAGAATATTGATGAAATCCCTAAGGTTTTTTCTTCTTCTTTGGAGAGACATGATAGCTCTTTAGGGCTTAACCTGACGCTGAGTTCCTCAGTTTCCTGCTAAATTGTTAATAATGCTAGAAAATTACTTTCACTTCTGGAAGATGAGCTGTGTAATATGGACACAAAGGCAGTAAGCTCAAACAAAAAATATTTGGGAAGTTCCTATGGTGGCTGGTTGTTGATAGGTTTCTCTTCCCTAGTTTGGAAATGCAAGACATTTTTTACTTCAGTTAGATTTAGACTAAAATAATCTTCTTCTTGACCTTTCTCTCAAAGTCTGCTTTCCACAATCTGCCTCTCTTGGACATATTAAGCAGACTTTGGGTACTCAAAAAAGGCTTTTCAAAATACAAGCTCCTGCCTTAGTAAGATGTAGAGATCAAGCAATTCCTTCAGAAAGTTGCAAGGTAGAAATCCACACTCAGCTTATGAATGTGTTCTTCTCTATCATGAGCTTAAAAAACAGAAGAGACAATAACAGGATCAGGACTAGGATTGGGAAGCGGTAACCGACTTCCAGAGTCCCTTTGTCAGCTACATTCAGTCAAGTCCGAATGCAGTAAAGAATTTGCTCCGCTCACATTATTCTTGGAGCCTGCAAATTATGAAGTGCTGAAGAGTGAAACAGCCTAAGTGTCAGCAGATCACAAGTCATCTGATTTTCTGGACAAGAACTTGGAATTACCAGATGATGAGTGCACAGACAATCCTATTCACAAGTCTTGATGAGGCTGTTCTGCTGTTCCTTGCCCTAGCATCAATCTACAGCAAACCTAATGAGGTCACTGCCACACAGATGCAAAATCTCACGTATTTCTGTTTTCATGGCATGAACCAGTAAAATGTGTTCAGAAAAGCATTCCACCAGAATGTACAATGGCGTAAATGAGAAAAAAAAACCCTGCTGATTTACCCAATCAGACTTTACAGTGCCAAGGCCTAAAATTTATGAGGCTGGCTCTGAAAAACGAGGAAGAAGACAACACCTGGCAGCTTCCCTGACATTTCCTCTTGAGCAAATCACTCTTTCACAGTGCAAATTCAGAAGCATTAGGAACAGAGCATACACACATTCTTCGAATGCTCTTCAACTTGGTCAGCCTTACCTTTGTTCTCAGCTGCTGATCTAAAATAACTTGGAACATTCTATATCGTAAAGGTATTGACTACCCTAGCCACACCGTTTCTGAAAAGCAAGACTCCTCCATCCCTATCTCTTCTGCAAGGGTAACAACAGCACTCCAGCAAACAGAATGGTTTGAGCAGGAGAGCACGATTTTAAACAAATTTCTACTGCACTGTATTACTCTGCAACAGATGGATGAGAAATCATTTTACTGAGCATAATTTATTTCACAAACTCAAGAGTATAAGCAATCCTCTTCTGCCTCTTCAGCTGTGGGGCTCATCTCTCTCTGGATAATGAGATATATAGATATAGTTTTTTATGAGGAAGAGAGTTGATTAGAAATGAGAAAATGCATTTTTACCTTTGAATGGAACAGATATAGGATTCTGACCTTTAAGGTAGTGGACTAAAGTCCAAAACTCAGCTTTTAAAGACTGGCAGTACAGATACATTACAATGCAGAATATTTGTCAGGTTTTTCTGTCACTTAAGTCTGGGTAAAAAGAAAGAACTGACAGGTACAGATCCCATTTCGCTGATCTCTTCTGCAGGCATTTGGTGGAAGAAAATATTTTTGTTGTGGGATAGAAGTGTGAGTATATCTGTTGTAAACTGAGGCTGAACCTGGTAGTTTTCAACCTGTGCGTCATCTGGTATATACAAAAAAATTACTTTTTAATTCTCAGTGTTAACATTGCAATCTGTAATCTGACTACTTAGCAAACAGGATACTCCTGAGAGAAAAGAAGGATCACAAATACCTTATCTACTACTTCCCCTGTCTATATAGGACTTGTCAAGAGGTCTTAAGAAGAGAGGAGCTCTGGAAAATTAAGATATGTCATTAATGAACAGGAAAGCTCCCCTGGAACAGGGGATACCCTTTGGCCTGTGGGAACTGGGTCCTACCACCTGTATGGAAAGCGTGGGAGAACCATGGTAAAACATCTATTGTCTCTTTTAAACTAAAAGAGTGGTTTGCGTAAAAAAGATAAAGGAAAGTGGCTTCTCACTATAAAGGGAAAATTATGTCCAGATAACAGGATTCTTAACCCAGGCTACTCTTTAATGCTGAAAAACTGTCTGATGATTTGAGTCACTAAGGTTTAATTCTTACTGTTCAAGATGAAGATACTCCAGTTTGTTAGAGTTTGGGTGGTAAAAATCATGTTTTCTGACTTGCATTCTTCTTGAGGAACTCCATGCTTCCTTTCACATTTCTAACAAACTCCACAGGAATGTGGACTTACGCCACTCTCTGGGGAAATTCCTCTTCCTCATGTGACCTCGGACACAGTCTTTCTCTGCTAGCTTTCCCATATTTCGTACAGGAATACTAGTGCTAAACTAATTTACTGGGAGATACAGGAGGAAAAAATGTTTTCATGACTGTGAGAGGTCTGACACTATACTGGGGGTTTGGATTTTAGCTGGTTAAAGATTATACTTCATTTTGGAAACAATAGTGTTACTGAACTTTGCAAGGGAGGCTTTGAAGTGAAATCAGCATTTGTTTCTCCGCTGCCTGCTTAAACAGATCCTTTTCCTGCCTTGCCCTCGGTTGATGTCAGCAGAGACTTGTCATTGCTGTGACTTGATCTCACACATGAGTTAGTTTTCACTCGCAGCATCACTAGCACTGCAATAGCAGCAGCAGAGAGCTCAGAGACTGCTCAGCTCACCAGATGAGATGAGTAAATACTCCTGTGGTCAGGCAGAGCAGGACTCCATACTGGTACATCTCCAAGCTGTACCAAACCAGCTGCTTTTAGGCCATGCTTGGTATAGGCACACTTGCTAAAGCCTGTCACAGAAGTCGAAGTTTAGCAAAAGTCAAGTTCCATGTTGATTTGCATCCTATGCAGTGCCACCAACAAGAATAAATTGTGTTGCTTGATTTGTCACTGAACATAAGTAGAATGGACATTCTTTGGAAAGCATGGAAATGTGCTTTGTTCCCCTGCCACACTTTAATTGGCAGTTTGTGATACAAGTCACAAGGATGGTGATGAATGTGATTCTTTCCCCACATTCAATTTTCTTAGGCCATAACTAGGGAAATAACAAACCAAATTCTACTTGAAGCTACGCTTGGTGCTATCTCATTAGGTCGAATTATATTAAGGAACAGGTTCCTGTAAAGCAGCCACTCTTCAAGCTAAAGACACTACAGTTTTAATTTTTTTCCCTCCAGGCGCATTTTGGAAGTAATTACTGCATCTCAGAAATTCCTAAAACAAATGAACTATTCGGTTCTGTTCTCATAATTCTTTCCCTCTTTTATATTTTCCTAAATATAGTACAAAATCACCTTCCATTTCCGTTTTTTCTTCCCTTCTCCCCATGCTCTCATTATGACTTTTCATTTCTTTTCCCCATTCTGCCTCTCCTTCATCAATCCTGCCTTCACTGTTTCTCTTCAGACTCTGCTACCCAACCTGCTGTGCCATTGTAGCCATTTTGGATTCATCTTCTCAAAGGTGAGAAGAGAGAAATTCCCACGTGTGTGTTCATTTCACCCAACTTCAGATATTGAAGGGCTGAGCCTGTAGCTGATGACCCTTTTAGAAACTCATTTGTCATCCATAGAAGAGAAATGAGCACTTCTAATGACTGATTTCTCCTATCATTAAAAGGACATCCACTGAATTGCCTTCTGCACAGTGGTACTACTCCTAGCTAATCTGTGGATAAATATAGCTGAGATGAATTCTCAAGCTGCCCAGGTTTGACACTGAGAAGGTCTTGTTGCTGTGCATGGCTCTAAGGAAAAAGGAGAGACTAGAGCAGGTCTCTGGCTGACATCTGATTATCAAACAAGCACCAAGCAGTAACAGCAGTAAAATGGAAGATGACAGATGTGTCAGTTTAAAATTCCCCAAATTAAATCCAACTGCAAAGGCATCAACTGCATTTACTTTCTACCTGTAATCAAGGAGGAAATGTCTAAAAGGAAGAAAATTCTAATTTAGCCACATTTATAACTATAGCGAGATTTGGAATACTCAGTTAACTCACTCAGATAACAATGACTATTAAAGATATTAGAAACCTTCTGCATTTTAACCCTTCATACAGAACTGAAATTGGAGAAAAATTGGAAAAAGAAGAAGATTCAAAATTCAGAGACACTGAATCCCTTAGAAGAGGCTGGACTGCTGATAGCAACCACTGAAAGTTCTCTTGTACACAACTGGGCCCCAAAGGAAGCCCATTTGGCAAAGCAGCTCAGATTGGCGAACCAAAGACATCAACCTTGTTCCTATCAAGAATGACGCTCGAGAAGGGTATATATGGCAAGCATAACAGAGTGTTCAAACTGCTACAAGAGCTGAGAGAGTGCAAAGTGCTTGTCATCTCTCCTGGGTGCTACTGGATAGCTCATACCAGCTAGACACTTGGAAAATGTTGAGTAAAGACTTTCTTAAGGGCACTTTAAAATATTTACAAGGGCAAAACCTCCACCTTCCTTCCAAAGCTAAACAGATTGTAAATGTTTCTAAGCCAAATATTCTGCCAAACACTCTGGCAAAGTAGCCTGATACATCACAACTGATCTTTCCCTTCTCCCTGTGTACTCTTCCACCAGATTCTGAACAACAAAATGCAAAAAAGCAGCCTCCCTAGCTAACAGCCAGCTTGAGGACACTGCCCATGGTTTGATGGACATTCTTTGTATCTCAAACAAATTCTGTCTCGGGGAAATGGAACAGATACACTGAGTTTTTACTGGAGTTTTTACTACAAAGGGAGAACATAAAAGAGGTTTTGTGAACCTGCTAGCACAGCAAGGCCTGAGACCCCACCTGGAGTGCTGTATCCAGCTCTTCAGTCCTCAGCACAGGAAGAACACGAGCATGTTGGAGTGTGTCCAGAGGAGGCCACCAAGGTGGTCAGAGGGATGGAGCACCTTTCCTATGAGGAAAGGCTGAGAAACCTGGGTTTGTTCAGCCTGGAAAGAGAACACTTAGGGGTGACCTAATTGCAGCCTGCCAGTACCCAAAGGCAGTCTACAACGAAAATGAAGAGGGTCTATGTACAAGAGCATGTAATGACAGGACAAGGGGGAATGGCTTCAAGGTGAAAGAGGGTAGGCTTAGATTAGATACTAGGAAAAAATTCTTCACTATGAGGGTGGTGAGGCACTGGAACAGGTTGCCCAGAGAAGCTGTGGATGCTCCATCCCTGGCAGTGTTCAAGGCCAGGTTGGATGAGGCTTTGAGCAACCGGATCTAGTGGAAGGTGTCCCTCCCCAGGTCAAGGGTTTGGAATTGGATGATCTTTAAGATTCCTTTCAACCCAAGCCATTTTATGATTTCATGATTCTATTCAGGCACTGGGCTTTGAAGCCCTGATGATTTTTTTCCTTTGATTTTGCCTATGCATTGGGTGTAGGTGACCAGGTGCTGGCAGTGGGAGGGCAGTAGGGGTGGCTTCTTTGAGAAAAGACCAGAGCTGCCCAGACACAGCCATTTCCAGCCAACGTCAACATATTCGTCACAGGACATAGCTGACACAAACAGAGAAATTATATCCTTCATCCTTGAAAACAGCTGAAGCTAAGATAAGTGAAAAAAGCCATGTGAGCCACAGCCATACAGCCAATCTTCTTCCAGACACAACTTCTTGCCATGTCAGAGCACCATCTTTGCCTACTTCCATCCTGTTGCTTCTTCAGAGACCATTAAATATTCATGCAGTATCAACACCTCTGTCACCTGGGAGAGAGTCATCACTGACCTCCTGCAGCCTCAAGTGCAACTGCCTCCCATCCTGCTGTGTTTGTGACAGGTGTGTGATCAGCCTGGGGAAGCAGTCTTAGGTTCTCCATCTTTGAGTCTGCCATTGCTACCTTGTTCTGTGACCACTGCAGGGTACACCTGCATGGGCCTGAGGAGTGCTGCATACTTCAAACTAAATAAAACATAGTTTTGCTAACTTGGTGAATTAACTGAATTAACTTTTACTGCAGTATAAATAAGGAGCAGGATCTTTTGCATCTGTACAGTGAAAGACTTTGAAAAAAATCTAAAATTAAAAGGGGGAAAAAGCAAGAGTAATCAGATTACAATTTCATTCATGGGTCCTATTTATTCTTGCCATTTCCTTTGCTTGTCCAGAATTCACTGTGATCTGTAAAAGTCTGAAGCAAATAAACCAATTTTCTATTTCACAGAGGCACCATACAAGTATGGAGACAGGAAAAGAAAAAGGAAAATGCAAGCAGCAGAATTAGAAGTAGACAGCACAGCATGAAGGATATCCTTCATAATTTTCAGTAAAACACCTTCACAAGAACCTTGCTCTTACTTGAAAGATCTGGGAACAAAACCAGATGTAGTAAATATTTTTATTTCTCAATCTTTTTGCATGTAGCTGGTTTAGAAGCAGTTGAAAAGCAGTCAGCTAAAGTACAGTCTAAGTGAGTTTTCTGCACTTGAATTTTTCTTTAAAAGTGGGAAATAACATTTTTAACATTTCCAAGGGTTCAAGAGTAGCTGTGCAGGTGGTGGAAAATTAATTGACTGAAAATTTAAAAGTATAGAAAACTAGAGAAAGTTTTAAAATATTGATTGGAACATGAAACAGTGGTCTAAACTACTTACCTATAGAAGAGGTTTTTGAGTATAGATCAGTGTCAGGAAAAAAGATACGAGATCTATCGGTTGCATCCGAGCAGAAGTGAATTGGTAATTATGGACTATGATGGTAATTATACATTGGATTCATTTACTTGGGGATCTAGGGATTACCTTAAGCTGTGTCCAGCTGTCTTTGCAGATGTACTACAGACTGAAGAAGAGCTGGTGGCTGAGTGCAGAAAGTGTTGCTGACATTTTTCATCTTGCACAAGTTAAAACTTGGCGGTCACCAGTCCTGATGTTTCATGGGATCCTTAAAACTAGGAAAAGGTGGGAGGCGGTTACCCACTCTCTATAGAGAGATATAGATGGACAAATTTTCCAGTCTAACCAGCAGGTTACACTCTGCTCACTTCCCAAACCTGCATAGTTGGGCCTTCAGGTACCTCTTTAAGAGTAGTGAAGTTTTTTGCTTGCTCAAAAAGCCTAAGCACCACAGATTTAAGATACTGGTTTTCTTCATCAATATTGGCTTTCATGACATCCAATACCATTGCCATCAGGTTCCCATCTCTTTTCTTCATAGCTTTTTTGGGGAGCTTCAAGAAAAGACGAAACTCAGCACAGGCAAGGAAAAAATATAAAAGAGTTAAAATCTTGCTCCAAGCACTTTCCATGGATTGGAAGCCTGACAACTGCAATTAGACTGAAGGTCAGTAACAGATTTGATGCTCCCAAGAGACCTATTTTTACCAGGCAGATGACAGTAGAGTTTCTGAGGTTTATCACATTAAATCTCCATTTTCATAAACACATCTAAATATAGAAATTAGATGAGCTAAATATACTTCAGAAACAAGGGTTATGAATGAAAGCAAAAGGGCTGCCAACAATTTACTTAGCTCTACAGCAATAGCTTCAACCATAACATTGCCCTGAATGACTGACCTGTCTTGCTCTTTGAGTTCACTGAGAAATGTAGCATTTTCATATAGTTTTTCTGCTAAATGGTGATGATGAGACTGAAGAATGTTAAAGCCAGACAATTTTTATTTTTACACCTAGCCAAACCAATCCAAATCTGCTTTACAGAACCAGAATAGAGAACATAGCAGTGGAGAGGGCTAAGGGTTCACCTAAGTGAACAGGTCATACTGGCAAACACTTAGGAGAAACCCACTGGATGGGTATGTCAGCACTGTCAGTGGAATAAGTCCCAATATCAAACAGTTTGGATTATAGAAGTAATATTTTCATGCATATTAGTACTAGTATTTTCAAGATGTGTTTATATGCTTCAATGATACAGAATTTAATGGTAAATAAATAAAGTTTGGTTATGGCTTTTTCATTTTTTAAACTTATGTGGCTTTTGAATTATGTGGCTGAACTACTTGCAAACTGCTGTGGTCTTGGAGGCCAGTGTTTTGTATTTGTGGAGTGAAAATTACAGTAGATTTTACAGGAATTTGCATTCCCATAAAGGTCTGTAAAGAGCTTTGGGAACAGCTATTCTGTGAAGCTGAGTTTTGGCTTTATATGTAAAACATGGGACAAAATTCACAGAGCTTTTTTACTCTGTGTTCTTTATGAAAGAGCATTTCACCTGATACAGGGTAAGAAACTGCTAACTTGCAAGTTCTAAATAAAAACTGCCTTTCCATCAATGACTTGGCCAGCCCCTAAGAATAATAGATACTTACTCAGGATGGTGCTTTTAGGTGCTGCAGTAAGGTAAAGAAAACTTGAAATTACTAAACCTTGGAATTTACACTCCAAACAGATAATGATGCCTCATAGCCATGCCAAACTAGGCTGTGAAATTACATGCTTCAATCTAGGGCAGCAACACCAGGATTAGATGCTGCGGGATTTTTTCTAAGGTCAGCCACTGACTCACTCCATGTGACTAGAGAGGTTGCCTCTTAGCTGTTTCTTGGGTAATTGTAAAGTGAAAGTACTGTCACTTATTTAATTTTTAGCTCTACAGAGGAGCAACAGATCAGAAAGGCTTCGTTAGATCTATTTTTCCACTTCAGTAGCTTTGAATCATAAATGAAAAAACATGAAATATTAGATGGAGGAGTACAGGTTGGGTTGATTCAATAATAGTTTTATATAAAGTGGGCTTATTTTCTTTACCCAGATGGCCACCAAGAAGTGTGGGACTGGGAAGAGTCCATTGGCCAAGAGCTTTCCAAAGAGGAAGACTCCACTGACCAGGAGGTGCCCAAAGGGAGTGGTAACCGACCCTCCATGCGGTCCAGCTGGGAAGATGACAGTGACAAAGAGTTCGAGCAGGACAACTGGGAAAGTGCGACTGTCCACAGCACTGGGGTCAAGCCCCTGCTGCGGGAGGAGGACGAGTGGGACGAAGTGAGCACCCTCGAGCTGTGTGAAGAAGAAGCCAGAGAGCAAAGACTGGGAGGTTTTGCAGGAGATGGGCTCCTGGTGCCCATCCCTCGAAAGGCTTGGGTTGAGCCCCAGGCATTTGAGCCGTGCCCCCAAGTGCCGATCTGTGCCTCGCGTCCCCGTGTGGAAGCCCAAGCCTTCAGAGGACACGCGGCTTCTCCAGCCCTCGAGGAGCAGGTGCCAGAGGCAGGGGCAGAGAGCCCGGTTCCTCCCCCGCGCAGCTGCCCCAGCCCCTCAGCTCCCCACCTGGGAGCCCCAGCCCTCAGCCAGCAGCTGGCTCCCCACAAGAAACATCCCTCTCACTTCAGGTGGGCGCTGCGCAGCCTCTTCCTCTGCCCCTGCCTGGCGCCACAGCCTGAGGATTAGTGCCCAGTGCCGATGCCAGCCCGGGCCCAGCAGATGGCAGCTGGCGCACAGCCTGCCCAGTGTCCCGAGGGATCCCCATGGGCTGCCTTTGCCTGGACACGTCCCTGCAGCCTCAGCAATCCCCAGCTGCTTTGGGTTACCCCAAGCGGGTCTCCCCAAGACCAAATATTACCCACGGGGCCAGCCCCAAACCAGCATCCATAGGGGACAGTTGGGGACAGGTGGCGCCGTGGTCAATCTCCAAGAATCATCAAGGTGGGAATAGACCTTGGAAGTCATCCAGTCCCACACCGGCACCCTGGCACCACCAGCATCAGCCCTAAACCATGTCCCCAGGTGCCCTATCCAGACAACTCTTCAACGCTTCCAGAGACAGTAACTCCATAATCTCCCTGGGCAACTGCTTCCAATGCTTGACCACTCAGGCAGGGAAAAATTGTTTCTGACCTTTAATCAGAATCTCCCCTGGTGAAATCTAAGGCCATTTCCCCTCATCCGGAAAGGATTGCATGCTGATCCTTTGGGATTTTATATATGAGGAATGGGCAGAGACAGGAGGTATTACTCTCAGGACCCCACGGCACACTGCACGACTCTGACACACACAGCTCTTCCGAAACAAATGGAAGCTGTCTTTAAGATATAGTAGTAGTAAAAAAAAAAAAATCCCACACCAAAAAAAC
>VZTD01001501.1:848631-1051288 GCA_013397725.1 Rhagologus leucostigma | reverse complement strand
TTAAGATATAGTAGTAGTAAAAAAAAAAAAAATCCCACACCAAAAAAACCAAATACGAACTCCCAAAAACCAACAAAAAGAAAAAGGATAGGAATAAGAAGAAGTAGCTGAAGAAGATGAAGAAACAGTAGTAGTACATAAGAATAAGAAATAAGAATGAAAATTGGAAGAAGAAAATAAANGAATCACAGAATTGTTTAGCTTGGGCAGGGCCTCAAAGATCATCTAGTTCTTCACCTGATTATCTTCTGCTTTCTTGCTCTCTCTCTGAGACCTCCTTGCTATTCCTTTCATCTTTGTACCTCACTTTTCTCGTTAAATAAAATCCATCTTAAATAAAATCTGTATGTTGTCATCATATGTTGTCAGTTGCTCCTTAATTCAGGCAGAGCCACCTCTCCCTCATTGGACTGTAACACATTCTCTGCCCAGCCTGTCTTCATAGACGAGGTGCTGCAGCTCTCTGAGGATCTCCATCGCTCTCCTCTGAACTCATTCTAACAGGTCTGCATCCATCTTATGCAGTGGCCTCCAGACATGGATGTCATGTTCCAGGTGGGCTCTCACAAAAATGGAGTAGAGGAGCACAATCACCTCCCTTGACATGCTGCTCTTGGCTCCTTTCCATGCAGCCCAGGACAGGGGTGGCTTCCTGGGCTGAGAGCACAGATTGCCAGCTCACCAAAGCCCGTTTTCTTTTCATTGCACTTTAAAATTTGCATCTGGAGGAAGTTACACCAGTTGATGTCTTTGGCAGCTAAAAATTTTCTTTGCAGGTCATNTGAAGAAACAGTAGTAGTACATAAGAATAAGAAATAAGAATGAAAATTGGAAGAAGAAAATAAAGAAGAAAAAGAAATAGTAGTAGTAGTAAAAAATAAAAAGAAGATAAAGAAGAAGAATAAGGAGAATAAGGAGAATAAGGAGAATAAGGAGACTAAGGAGACTAAGGAGAACAAGGAGAATAAGGAGAATAAGATGAAGAAATTCTAGTAGTAATAAATAATAATCATATTAAGTCTAGGAATTAAAAGAATAATAATAAGAAGATGACAAAGGAGATGAAATAGTAGTAGTAAATAAATAAAATAATTTTATAATAATATTAATAGTAATATCAACTTAAAATACACATCTTCTAGAATCACAGAATTGTTTAGCTTGGGCAGGGCCTCAAAGATCATCTAGTTCTTCACCTGATTATCTTCTGCTTTCTTGCTCTCTCTCTGAGACCTCCTTGCTATTCCTTTCATCTTTGTACCTCACTTTTCTTGTTAAATAAAATCCATCTTAAATAAAATCTGTATGTTGTCATCATATGTTGTCAGTTGCTCCTTAATTCAGGCAGAGCCACCTCTCCCTCATTGGACTGTAACACATTCTCTGCCCAGCCTGTCTTCATAGACGAGGTGCTGCAGCTCTCTGAGGATCTCCATCGCTCTCCTCTGAACTCATTCTAACAGGTCTGCATCCATCTTATGCAGTGGCCTCCAGACATGGATGTCATGTTCCAGGTGGGCTCTCACAAAAATGGAGTAGAGGAGCACAATCACCTCCCTTGACATGCTGCTCTTGGCTCCTTTCCATGCAGCCCAGGACAGGGGTGGCTTCCTGGGCTGAGAGCACAGATTGCCAGCTCACCAAAGCCCGTTTTCTTTTCATTGCACTTTAAAATTTGCATCTGGAGGAAGTTACACCAGTTGATGTCTTTGGCAGCTAAAAATTTTCTTTGCAGGTCATATTGCATTTCACACAACTATGGCTAACTGCATCAGCAAATTTTTGGGCCATCTTTCACCAGCCTAAGCTTATTTTTGTAAGCCTTGAGGCTGCTAAGTTAAATATACTGGCTGAAGTCCTACCTGAAATAGCATTTCTTTTTTTTTTTCCTTGGCAATACCTCACTGAAAATTGAATTCCAGCCTAGCTGTTTGTCAGGGCACACTCTCCTGCCATAAGAGCATTTAATTTTAATTTGCATTCCATACTGACAGCACTGTGACAGAAAGCTTAACATCTTGTCTAAAAATGTCTGCAAAAGTCGCAACTCAGTTTCTTACTATTTTAATTATGCTTTTGTCTGGTTACAGATAAGTTTTTCCTCCTCTTCCAGAAGCAAGGCATTTGCAAGTGCCTCTTTACTCTCAGGCTAAGTTCAGCAGCCTTGCTGCAAGGCATGATTTAGGTCGCAGTAAAATCAATGGATGTGCTCCCATATGTATTTGTTGTTATGGAGCCAGGCTGTAGTCACATTTAGAGGTGGTGAAGATGTGTATTCTACATTTTCCTCATCAAGAGGCACCAGCTTGAACAATATTAGACTTGCTTGAATGACGATAGATTTCAACTAAGTGTATTAATAGTTATCAGCTCAGACTTCTCTAAACAGCCACAGAACTACTCTACTTTTCGCTATCGTGATGTAATACACGTAGTGGAATTTCACAGCCCTAGGCACCTTCAGAAGGCAGATTTTAAGTTTATATGTCCAAAACCTTCCCTAGAGCTCCCAGTAATGATAATACAACTATTTTGTAATAGAACATGTGAAATCTGTACAGGAGAAATTCAGAAAAAAAAAAAGGACACAAACTTCTTAAGTATTTGACTTGTTCCTATCAAATGTTTTCATTATAGCTTAAAAAATACAGCCTTTTTATCTTGCCACTTCCCTGTAACTTCTTATAAAGTATTTTCCCAATTTGTTGACTTGAAGTCTACCTGCACTCAAACTGCTCACAGCCTGTAATCCCGTAAAATAAGGTGATTCTAGGATTCTTTCCTCTTGACTGAGCTGTAAAACACCTGCTGATATTAGGTATTAGACAAAGCAAGAACAAAGAATAGGTTGTAACCTGTGGTGGGGTCTTGTTTTATAAGATGAACAGCAACTTTAAAAATAGGGTCTTTTTACTCCTTCTTTATATCACTTTCCTGTTGGGCTTTTTCTTCTGCTTTTCACATGTGGTATAGTTTGATCCGTTTTTCAGCAACTCTTCTAACTTCTGGTTCCAAAGAAAGCTCAACTCCTTGCTTTCCACCCTTTTTGCAACAATAGCAGCAAAATATTGCTGTTTTTCTCCGTCTCATTCTCTCCTCTCTTGCTGTTACCATCCAAGTGGGTTACAGTTGAATTACCATACTCTACTGAACATCAAGGCAAGCACTGAGTCATTGGTTTTAATTGCCCCTGGGTACAAAAAAAATGTTATTTAGAAATTAATTTAATTCAGGCAGGAGAGTCCCATCTGCATGTTATCTATTTCTTTTAAGTTTTTCTTGTCACTTTGTTCTGCCTGTTTTGCCCTTCCGTGACCCCTTAGGAAAAATAAAAGTGGTCCCTGTGGTAACAGAGCGATCCCTGCTCTGCTAATCAAATGCAATAATCAGTCACACTATCTATAATAAACATTAAAAGGCCAATTAGATCATTACTATCTAAGAGAATAACCTTTCAGTTTAATGGCATCCTCCAGATAGTAGGTTATAAGACTAAATGAATTATTCATAGTAACAAAATAAGGAGCTAAGGAGGAGAACAAGTGATTTTCCTAAATGAATGACCTGAGCATCATAAAAACCTAAATCATTAATTCCCATCTAAAGACGGGAATTTAAAACAAATAAAAACAATCAGGCCAAATCTGAAAAGAAGCAGATAAATGAACAAGCAAGTAATTTTAAGCAGAAAAGAACTCGAGGCATTATTACTCTAGGTGACAGTGCTGTGATCTCATAGGGAAGCTGACATCCTGATCAGAGAAAAAGCAGCACGGGAGACCATGAAGGAAATTCATTATACGATTGTGACAGTATCTCCTGAGGGGCTCGCCTTAACTGAAGTGTAATGTGCTATTACGAAGTTAAGGCATCCCCCAACCTCATCTCTCTTCTAGCTTGTGCTTCCTTCCCATCCTTCAAATCTAAGGGCTCTTTCAAAATGATATTGCCACAGGGCTGATCCACAGCATTAGCTGGACACCACAGGGACTGGACTCTGCCAAAGTTTTACATTGCTCTGATGGATGACTGACAGAGAACTGGAGCTTAGACAATTCTGCTGGCTTGGAGTGAAGCCTGTAGCTTGTCAGACACTAGTGTCTGAGTCCAGGAGTTTAAAAGAATCTTTACCTTCTCTATGGCTCATTTCTGTCATTACTGATTTTCTAGCCATAAAGCTAACTTCTTCACTATACAACCTCTTGGATCATTTCTATGTCTCTTCTTAAAAAACTCTCCTGCAAAACATTCTTCACAGTCACAGAATATGTTTTTATGAGACATCAATTGTCTTTTAAAAGAGACTTCAAATAAAACTGCAAAATACACCTGTCCGTCTTTTCTATCGTTTGCAATTCACGGAACAATTTCTGCTTAAAGCAGTTCAGTCTTCACATGTTCGTATCTCTTCATCATCATCACTACCCTGTGCCTGATATTCTATAATGGGTTACCATCTTCTGCTGCCATATTTGCAGATGCTGCCTAAGTTGTGGCATCTGCCCTCAGCCTCCTTCATGAACACTTCTTGAGGCAAACCCCCTCATTTATATTTGGATTACTAATTTACATTTTTATCTGTCTCATATTGCACACTGTCACTTCTTGCTGACTGACTCTCTGACACCTTACTCAGCTGCCTTCAGCTCTTTTTCACTTTCTAAATTCAAACTCTTATGTATAAAAAGCCAAACAGTAACCTGACAGTTGGTAGAATTGCTCTCCTCACCAGCGATGATGTGCTTATCAGCACTGCAGAACTCAGAGACTCAGAGGCCAAAGGCAGCTTTGTAAGTACCCAAATGATTGACCATACAACAAAGGAACTGTCTGGAAGAAAAGAATACAAGAACAGCCATTTCATATCTGTTCGAAGCCTGAGCCTAATGTATGGTCTCCAACACTGGCTAACTTTAAACATCCAAGGAGAAATACAAGAAACAGGCAAGTATGAGAGACCATTCCCAGCAGTTTCTGCATTAGTCTACCACTGTGATTTAGCTTGAAAACCTTGCAATATTGAGGGAAGGGCTCTCCTCCCCTAATGCATAGTTTCATGACATCATTTACAATTCTGTTTTTATGATCCTGAATTTAAGAACATCTCTTTCAGGTGCTTTCACTAAGTACTTAATAACATTGTCATTTGCTGCTTTTTCTCTCAATCCTAGCCTCTGGCCACAAGAGTGACTGAGTTAATGGAGAATTCAATCTCCAGCGAGTGTACCAGCCTCGGAAGTTTCTGAAAAGAGTGTTTAAATCAGGAAAGAAACACTACTTAAATCAGAAAAACAAATTAAATATAAGTAAATAAATACTGTCCTTGTAGTAGACTCCTCATTTTGATTCAACTTTAAAGACTATTGCTTCCCATATAATTAAAATTTGCAATCTGGTAACCATGAAAGGACTTCTTTTTAAAACAGGTTGCAAATATTCAAAGATCATTCCTATTCTGTGGGCACATACAATGCTATAAGCAGATTGTACACAGAATGCAGAGGACACCAGTGGCAATGAGCAAAGGTCAGAACTTCAGTAGAGCCTAAATTAATTTCTCCTATTGGCTTTACAAAGAAAAAAATCTTTCAATTTACATTTTTGATCACTCATGCACAAACCATTGGAGACTATCAAAGAGAAGTGAAAACTGGAATCTTTCTGTCCTGTGCAGTGGAGAATAAAATTCTTCTTGTTGCTCTCTTAACATTTACCAGTGTACCAAACAAAAATACTCAAGAAAATTTGGGGTAGACTTCAGGATTCAAGCCAGGCACCCTCTGTGTAATAGCAAGGGAAAGATACATGCCTCATGAACAGAGATGTCTGGAAAAGGACAAATGTTTGTGGAGGTGGAAAGGCGTGAGGAGAAGAGGAAGGAATATGTAACTTCCTTCAGCCAGTTTTTGCATTTAAAACTATAATATCTTGAGGGAAATATAAATTACATCTCAATTCCACAGATGGCAACATTCAGCACTAACAGAGTTTTAAGGTATGTATTTTAAAGAGGTAATTCTTTGGTGCCCAAGTTCCTTGTGCAAATCATGTCCAGACTGAATGGGACAGCTGTTTCATCTCCTAGTGACTGGAACTACTGCTCAAGAATTATCTCCTTTGCTTGAAACAAGTTAAAACTTCCCCTCAGCTCATAAGAAAGCAGATGAAACTGGGCAATGGCATTTCTTATCCCTGCTTTAAAATCCGGCAACATTGTGCTGTGTAGTGATATTTGTGTTGATTAGAGAGAAACCTTTGGGGGTTACAGTGTCCAGCAATCAACCAAATTCCTGATAGTTCCTCAGAATTTTGTCAGCTTCATAAACAGTGAGTGAATGTGAGAAACAAACTTCCAGCACCTGTATGAGATGAGATTTATTTTGTGTCAACCTAAAGCCCATGAAACACTGTAAGAGGCACATGGGAGAGAAAAAAGTTCCCAGATGGCAAACTGTGTCTTACGTCTCTGGTAAACAACATCTCTTGATGATACTAGCAGCATCCACAGTTCTGGTATGGGAAACAAAACTAGTATATGAAACAAAATATATTGTCACCGCTGGCCCTGATCTAATCCATTATGATTATGCTACAGTACTATTCCTTGTAGCATTTTCTTTTACGATGATTCCCAAGCTCTTGTGACAGGCATTCCCTCCTTCATATGGACAAACAGTACCATAAGCTTAGAGATCCTACTGTCACTACTGTTTCCCTTATTCTTTCCATCCTAGGCTTCATCCCAAACCATTTGACACTCCTACAGATTGCAAGGACAAAGGAAAGGCCGTGGTAAGTTGAACCTGAAAGGAGCAGAGGAAATGGTGCAGAGGAAGCAATCCCAAAGGAAGAGAAGAATGAGCAGTTGCCAATGGAAGCACTATTCCGGAAAGATGTAGGCATAGTAATGATTAACCTGCAGCCATGAGCTTCTGACTGCTGCTGGATTTGCACTGTGAAAACCCAAAAGAAGGGTAAGTCTTCAGGTTTCTGTCACTCATTTTTCACTGAACATCTGTCACAACCTGTATGTACTTCCTGTGTGTTCCCAGCAGCTACGAACATTTCTGTTCCATTTCTCACAGCTCTGCCCCGTTGCTGGTCAGCTCTCCACCCCTCTGTTCCCTCTAGAAAACGCAGGATCTACAGTACGTATACAAACACAAAAAATGTCTTTGGCAGGTACCACAGCAGTTGCTTCCCTTTTTTTCACAGAAAAGCTGCCAAACACATCTCCCACCTGAAGCAACACACACTGCCGTAATCTCTGCTTGGCCTATCCTGAGCTTAATCAGTGATTCGCCCTATAAGTACCTCCAAATTCCAGAAGTAAAGGAGTTTTAGCTCATACTTAGATTAGTAAATGGTAACAGTGCAGTAAACATGGTTAGGACACACACAGATGGCATTTGAAATCAAACAAGTGAATCCAGTGTTAGTCCATCTTGTTGATCTTTTCTTCTGTCTTCCACTCCCTCGATCTTCACCATCCTGAGGCCTTTTTGTTCTAACATACAACTTTCCATCTTCAGTGATCTCAGAGAACAGGGCAGGAGGGAAATGGGGAAGAAACAGATGAAGAGGAATGCCTAAAAATAGACCTGTGGCAAAAGAGAGAACAGAAATAACAGAGAGACAGAAGACATAAGAAACAGAAGGAATATTGATCCTAGACTTTACGGTGAAAAGGCCCTGCATCAGACTTCAGATGAGATGTGATTGAGAACAAATGAGAGGTCAAAGAGAACTGCTGTGGGAATCCTTGCAAAAGACTGTGGGATCAAAGCAAGTAAAAAAATGGGATGAGAAACAAAAGTTGAGAAGCAGACTACAATGTGCTGAACGAGTGAGCTGCAAACAGGGTGATAGGAATTAATCTCAGAAATCCTCTGAGAGGAAGATGCTAAGCAATTAGACTATGAAAATCAATCTGGCATGAGAATTTTAATGAACAGAGTCTAATCTATGTAAGGAAAGAGATGGGACAAGAAGAATGAGACAGACCACACTAGGAAAAAACAGGAGTGTAGAAAATCAAGGTACAGCCCTAAAACAAAGTTTAAAGCCATAGGGGCACAGACTCCTCAGGTAGTTAGAACTGGATACAAAATTCCTCAGTTTTTGTCCTCTCCTGTATAAAGGAAATGTATACTTCATCCTTTGCTAGAGCTGACAAACTTTTATTTTTATCAGGTAATTTCAGGAGTGGAGGTAAACACAGAGACTACTAGTAAATACTCCACATGGTTGTGTGAGTATGTCTGATAAAAGACAGAGAAATATCTAATTTGGTTCAAGCCAAGGGTATGATCTAGAAAATTATTCTTACAAGGTCCTGATACGCACCATGAATTTTGTCGTATGAATATCCCAAACAGTAGGAAAGGTAAAGATTAAATTCCTTCATAGGCATTAGTCACATGAACATAATAAACACGGGGCAAGTGTTCCAAAAATTATGAGTGTCTTGATCTGAAACCAAGAAAAAGCTCCAGATAATAAGATAAACACATGGAAATTCAGATTTCTCAACACCATCAAGTATCAACCAGCTGTTCCTTCAATACTGAAGTGTTTTGAAGTGGACAAATGCACTAGTGCTATCCCTGCTATCTAAAGGGACATAAAAGTAACTTCCTACATACGGTTAGTCTTTTGTTTAAATTTGATTTGCCATACAGTGTCCTTGCCCTTTAACTCATCACTTGCTCTCTCATTAATAATTTACATACTGTTCCCTGGGGAAAAAAGAAATTATAGTTTCATTTGCTGATGCTGTTTCTTGGTAAACATGTGCTAGTCTTACAAAGTCAACTTGAGGTATTTATTCAAAACACTTAAGGGGAAAAAGGCTTCAGTTGAGGCTGTCCATTCATGCAGGCAGATGTAACAAGAAGACATCATGTTGTGCAAACAGCAGAGTCTTTATTTGTCTTCTTTACATTTAATATTGCCATATAAGCAGTTCATGTAGAGGTGATCCTAATTTATAGCAAGGTAGGGTATTCACCATAAATCCAACAAGTGACTTGGGTCCTAGGGACC
This sequence comes from Rhagologus leucostigma, assembly GCA_013397725.1. Taxonomy (NCBI): domain Eukaryota; kingdom Metazoa; phylum Chordata; class Aves; order Passeriformes; genus Rhagologus; species Rhagologus leucostigma. The sequence continues at coordinate 1,042,243 of VZTD01001501.1, read as the reverse complement.
TGGTTTGAGACATGCTACATCTAAAGAGTATTATATAGGGACTGTTTTAAGCAAGGTTTTTTTGTTACTTCCCCCTCCAGATTCACAGTTACAGGAATTATAACATTATCAAAACTTCTGGACAGTTTTGGTCCTTGCCAGGAGAAAGGCTGGAAAGGAAGTATAGCACTTTTTTCGCCTCTTTGCATTAAACATAACATCAGCTTTTGAATGTGTTTTGACCAAAGCCTTTTTCAGACTGAGATGAAAATTTGTCAGTTCTTCTGCATCACCAGCGGATAAATAAGTCAAAAGTACTCTCACTTCATGTCAAAACAAAGGCATCTTAAGTTACTCACGGTTTTTAAATTACAAAGACAAATTTGTCTATGATGATGTGCCAGTTATCCATGATATGCCTGCGTCATGCAGCTCACTTAGTATTTTCCAGTCAATACTATTGATCAGCTGCCAGAACTACTCAGTCTCTCTCCTTCTTAAGCTCATCATTACACCATTACCAAATAGTCTTTAATCCTCTCGTGACAAAGCCCACTGTACCAAAAGCTGGTAGCAGTCAGCTGTACTTTTTCACTGTTGCTTTGCTTTGGCAGCTCACTTCTACCAGAGGAGAAGAGACAGATCTTCACCAACACAATTGTGACAGAACTACGCCTCTGTCTTAGTTTTCAAACTGATTGAGACAAAGATGACTTCGGCCAAAGATCAATTTTTTGTGTGTATGTGAAAGATGTATCTCAAGCAAATGAGAACTGTTACATTGAAACGAGACAGCCAATTATAGTTTGTACTGTATTCAGGTAAACCCATGTTGCAGTGAGAGAGGATTAATGAATCCCAGTACACCCACTTCATACAGGTTTAAGAAAGTTTCAATGTTTCTTTATTACATGCGATGGGCTGTTACTAGAAAAGTGTTGTATTGGGCCAGGAAAAGCGCTGGAGGCTGGGACTTTCTAGAAAAAAAATAGGCTACGTGGGGGATGAACCACCTGCTTGCTCAGTAGATATCCACACCAAGAACAGTACTAAAGGAGTTTTAGATTTTACAGCTGAAGAAAAATGAAAAGCAGATGTATTACAGCAGGACATACTGAAATATCTCTTGATCAGGGTTCGAAACCCAAGGAAAATAAGTGAACAGATTCAGAGTGCCGCCTATTCTCTGGCTCTGTCCAAGTTAATTGCAAACTCCTGTTGATTTCAATAGGATTGGGTTGTCTGAGGGCAGCAGAGGAGCAAACCATAGAAGCTAATAGCCTGGCTTATAGACAGAAATGAACAAAACTTTAGATTAGTCTCTGTCTTCAAATAGTTTAAGCTGGATTTGTCCACAGACTCTGTTAGTGCTAGGAACCTTTTACATCCATTAAAGGTCACATCATAACATTGCAGTTGCCTCTCTTGGCATTACATCAGATTAGCATTTGTACTTCACATTTGTAGAAAATTACATTAATTTACAGGAAGCTGAAGTACTACTCACAAATACATGATCTGACTGGAGCACAACAATCTCTCTGAGGTAGCGCATAGTTTCTAAGATGAATATTTCTCAGCAAAGAGTATGAACATAGCAGCAAGACAGTAACCTTATGAAAAAGAAATGAAAACTTTTTTATTTCTAAGTGCAGTACATTGCAGTTTTTTCAGGAGAAAGATTAGGAAACTGATTGCTCTGGTATTTATGCTTAACAAGATGGAAAAGTATCAGGTTACTTGAAATCTCAAATGAAAACCAACCAAAAGATCTAACCCAGAGTAAATTTCAATACCTCTCTCATCATATTTTGTCTGTCACAAGCATCAGTGATCCATCAAATAACATTTATCTATGTGCAAGAATCACAAGATGGTATATAAGGTGGGAGTTCTGTGCAGGACATTTCCAGATTCTGACTCCTGGGGCTACAAGCCAAGCTGATTTTTTCTTTACTATACACAGTATGTTTTCTCTTGTGATGTCTACAGACAGATAATGACACTGTGATACAGTTGCCTACTGCTACAGGCAGTACCTCAATCCATGAGGACTTTAGCAAGGCTCCTCATTGAGTGGTGTGTAATGCTAGGGAGCATGAAGTTTGTACGGACTCTCCCACTGCCCAACAACCCCCCCCCCCCCAAAAAAAGTTTTCTTTAAGGCTGCCCTGGTTTGACTGCCGTGCAATTTATTACAAAGGCAATAATGTCTTTCTGGTAATACACTGGGACAGCATAACACTATTTCACATTCCTTCAAGGTCAATATATGTATGCTATATGGCTTCTTTCCTGTTTTTAAAGGAAACTAATTCACCACACATGTATTTATCGAGACAGACAAGCATTTAACTTCTGCTGAAAGAGTGTCCTTTCATAAGGACAAAAACTCCTGCTCCCATGGCCTCATTTACTCTATCAGTCAGCTTCATACTGCTCACCATTATCCTTTTACTCCACTCTGGTGGTTTAAGCAGACCATAAAGCTGGTGTAAATTAACCTTATTTCTACCCTGAGGTTTTTTCTTTGCTGTAAATGAGAATTGGACTCATTCTATCCACAACTATCTTTTCTTACTTCATACTCACAGAGCCTGACTTGGATCTTATATGACAAAACTCATATAAGGTTTGAATATTTTAAACACTAAATGAAATTGCATAGAATTTTAGAGGTAAATACTTGCCAGGAAAGAGGATCCCAGAAAAGTTGCTGGAAAAGTAACTCCAGGAATAAGCTAATTTGATTTACTGCTCAGGTGTGCATTTTTTAATGAGATTTTTGTCCTTTTTGCTGTCAGGACTTTAGAATTCATTAGACAAATACTATTTAAAAATACAAACAAACACTGAACAGCATATCTCAGTTTTGGATAATGGAATAAAATTACAGGGATTACAAGAAGATGTGGATGTCCACTCTTCCAAACTGGACATTCACAGGTTATTTGTGGACTATCCTCTGCTCAGATACCACCTGTGAAACAAGCAGTGCCTAAAGCTCACATGGATCTTCTTTTTGTCTACCACTTGAAGGACATATTACCATGCCCTGAACAGCACAGAGGCATGTAAATCAAGAGATTTCTGCTGATAAATTACATGATAAATAAATACATTTTACATGATAAAATAATCAGTGACAATCTTTTCACTGCTAAATTTTCTTTACAGGTGTGTGCCTTGGCTACTTCACCACAAGACAAAGTCTTTGAATTCATTTTCACTGTTTCTGGGTCATAACCCAGTGGAATCTTCAGAACCACAGTGCTGCATCTTTAGGCCAAGTTCTTTTCATCATGATTCAGTGTAAAGCTACAAGGAAATATGTTGCAGGGAGCAAGCATAAAGAATACTTCAGCTCTACAGGATACAAGCTTTTCAATATGTAGAAAATTATTTTAAATCCCCTACAAAACAGAAAATTATGACTAAGAAAGAGGCAGTATTGGTCTAACTACTCTTGTCACATGCTCAGTCTCAAACAATTTGCTATGATGGGTGGAAATTTTCCCTGGTTGATATGCCCTGGTTGCCCTCTGGACCATAAGAACTCCCTTTTAGTATAACAATCATAACTTCAACGCCCAGTAGTACTGCTCTTCAGGACTTTAACAAAAGTCATTTTCAGGATATATCATTCCCATGCAAGAGAACTACACAACTTTGAGGTCATTTGGACTTTAGAGAAAATAGTATTACACAGATAAATCGGGGAAGTTGCACAGCTCATGTGGTCCCAGACAAAAGCAGTATGTAGGTCAGGTAACACAGGGTAGCCCTAGAAATTTAGCTGACACTTCATAACCAGTTTAGTGCATCTACTTCTCTACAAATGAGCCAGAAAATAATTTAGACACTTAGAACTCTGCCTGACACATTTTTTGCCTTGCGAAAAATAGGGAAGTAGAAGTGCTTAGTTGGAACTATATTTTATTGTACACTGAAATTATATATAAAAAAAATTTAAAGGGATGACTTCTGACTGCATGCTCATATTAAAATAATTTCACAGTTGCTCTGATTTAATCCCAGGGAAAAGAAAACATTGGCAACAAGCCACAATTTATCTACTGTGCTTACACCAGAAGTGACTATAACATTTTTAGTATGTCCCCTAGGACAATTATTTTATTTCCGCTCTCCTCTTTTTTTTTTCTTTCTCTTTCTGCAAATTTTAAGAAAGCACATTCTATGAAAGGATGTGACTCAGCCTGTGTCTTTTATCCTTTATCCAATTCATTCCTTTAGGGATTAATAGCTTTCACAGAAATGTTGCCCTGGAACAACCTTTAAGCAGGATGTAGAAAAAGTGCCAGCACTGACAATTTAAGCAATATGCTAGTTGATTGTAATGGGTAAAGACCCAATCTTGAGAACAACAGAGGTCACTGCAACTTGCATTGACATTAATTGACTACAAACTTTGAGTCTGTAAATAGTACTGTCTTCTTACTTCCCTAAATATATTTTAACTTAGCATTAGGACATAATCCAAGCAGCTGGTTCTGTAAATGCTTCACTGGCACAAATAAAGCAATTACCTTTGACACAAATAACCTGAGCAAATTGGATTAAAATATACCCTTTCAAACACAACACCACACAGACTATGTCAAGTTATGAATAGCACTTCATCAGTTTATTTTCGTTCAGAATTCAGCATTTTCTCTGTGTGTAATCTGAATTCCACATTAGGAATATACCAACTTTCTGCATGTCAAGACCTTCTGAACTCCTGCAGAAGCTATATTATAGCTGAACATGCTCAAAAATCCATGTAGATTTAAATTAGTGCTTTCTCTATGATCTCAGGTCCAGTGGGCTTTATCTCCTTTTCCTCTGCACTGTCTCCCAAGTCCATCCCATAATGCATTTCCCCACCACCAGCTCATCAGATGTCCATGATAGCCACATTTTCCATTGTTCAACCAAAACCAGTTTCTACTAGTTTCCATCCTTCTGCTTTACCACTATGTAGTCTTGTAGAACTTGCTCTAAAAACAAAAGAAATTCAGATATTTCTTCAGTGCTCCATAAACATTAATTGCATCTTTTCCACCAAAGTTAAAAGATAGGAATTTGTCATTCCCCACTCTTTCCTTTTTGTCTGAGATTGAACCTTTGAACTGAGGGGATTCCCTGAGCTTTTATTTCCAGAGTTTTTTTTCCCTGAGTTTTTTTTCCCAGAGCCACCAGAGTAATAAGAGACAGAGACAACTTTTTTTTAAATAGAAAGCATTACTACGAGAAATCAGGTGAGGGCGGATGATATCAAACAACATGGCAGCTATGCTTCTGCTCCACATTTCGGTTTCGTTCTTCCTGAAGACTTCCTTGGGCTAGAAAATTACATGAGGATCTCTCATCATTAATTCACGTACTGTTTCTGCCCTGGTAAGACCTTGCCCCTGTGGAAGCATTTCAAAATATAAGGTAGCTACTCTGAAGAAGGGCATTTTGGCTTAGTTATGCTTTTTGTTTTACAATGCTTTATAGGCCTTTTATCATCCTGACTGAAAGGGAATACAAATGCTAATGAACCATGCACTGTGACATAGAAAAATCGAAATGTAAAATTACTGTCATACAGCTTTCACTTTTAATTTTAGGATAGGTTTTGTTTTCTATGTATAAGACAACCTGAATCATTTCTGAAACCAATTATGATATGGAATTTTTAAAAATTCCAGTATCTCTAGTGTGTTACCATGACAAAAAGTGCTGCTACTAACCTTGTGCTGTACAAATTACTGAAGAAAAACATTTATTCCAGCATGACTGTGGGCATGCAGGCCAATGGCTACAAAGAGGCCTTTTTGCCTTTAAGTTCACCATTTAAAGAGGGGCCAATACTAAGGTCAGGTCTTTGTTTACAGCAAGAGAACATGCTCTGATCACAGGATGATCAATGAACACAAGGTAAATACAGAGAAGTCAAAGCACCTAAGTTTATCCACTACGTAAGTCTTTTCTTGTCATCTGCCACAGAATTAATATAGTGCTGGCCTTTCTCTTTTGGGGTAGCTCATGAAATGACTAAGGGTAAACAAGGAAAACATTTTCTTTACTGACCAAAACAAGGAGCCAAAAATTACACCTGGGAGCCTCACATCAATGCAACAGCAAAACACAGCTCATACAGAGTTTTCCTTCTTTCAGATGCAGCTTTGCAGAAAAGGACTTGGGGGTCCTGCAGCGTGCCCTTGCTGCAAAGGTGGCAACAGTATCCTAGGCTACGTTACACAAAGTATTCCCAGCAGATCCTCTCTACTCAGCACTGGTGAGGCCACACTTGGAGTGCTGTGTCCAGTTCCGGGCCCCTCAGCACAAGAGAGAAATGAACATATTGGACAGAGTCCAGCAAAGGCGCTACTGTTATTAAGGGAGATTAAGGGAAACTGGAACATGTTTCCTGTGAAGAAAGGCTGAGACAGATGGCACTGTTCAGCCTGGAGAAGACGCAAGGGCATCTTATCATGTATAAATACATGGAGGGATGTGTAAGGAATGCACAAGGCAGGTTCTGTCAGTGGGGCACTCAGTGGCACATAGTGGCAAGAGGTTCCCAGGTGATGGGCACAAACTGAAACATAGGAAGTTTCCCAGGAACAGCAGCAAACACTTTTTCACTGTGAGGGTAACTGAGCACTGACACAGGTTGCCCATAGAAATGGTGGAATCTCCCTGTCTAGAAACATTCATAAGCCAGTCTGAACATGACCATCAGCAACTGGTTCCCAGTGACTTTACTTGAGCAGGGAGGTTGCTCCTAGAGATGCTCATCTAGAGACGACCTCTAGAGGTCCCTTTCATCCTCAGCCATTCTGTGATTTAGAGATATATAGTCTGAAACTTTCAGTGATCATTTCTTAAATGAGCTGTGATATCAGATCAGGATTTAGCTCATTACCAATAGTGATGGATATGCCACTTCTCAGCATCACACCCTTCAGTCTTGGTTTCAGTGTCACCAGCAGTTCAATCACCGTAAGAAATGGATTAACCACTGACAAACCCTTTTAACATCTGTTTCCTCTGACAACTCTAAACAACTTTTTATGACGCTATATATCCAGATCATTCAAAACGTGGGGTTACGCTGATTGTTGAAGGAGTAGGAAACAGGCACAGTAAAGGAAATAAAAGCAGTTTTTGTCAATTTGCACAGTTGTAACATTGAAAATATGGCTATTCCTTGCAGAAGAACTCATGACACTATCACTGTTACAAGTTGCAGAGTCTTAGACAGCGAAAGATAAACTGACCCATACCAAAAGAGCTGGCAGAACCATCATGTGTTGAAACCTGTATTTAATGCTGTTTTCACTGAGAACACACTGTGATTGTTACTCCACAGATCCACATATTGCCTTCAGTGGTTTTTCTGCTTTATACAGGCTCTTCCTTTGTGAAGGAAAGTTGCATCCAGTAACCTAAGCAGTTGCACTGCACTTCGCTTCTGAAGCTGGCAATGGCTATGACAAATGATGGATAGGAACACGTTATAGCACTAGAATAAATTAAGTCCTTAACAGAGGTGACTATCAGTCTCATTCTGGTTTTTCCTAAACAGCATTGACCTCATACTTGCAAAAACACCTTAGCGATGCATCTGCACTTAGCCAAATTTGCATTTGGGAGCTGTTTTTAAATACAAGATCAGAAGCAATTGTAACTTCTTCAACATATGGAAGGCACAGGCAAGTACAGGGTTCTACTTTTAGTTTCCATTTTTTAGCATTCAGGACTACTAAGATGCATAGGTGAGAAAAAAATTTGAGCTACAGCATAACTCTCCATCAAGTCAAAACCGAAAAAAACACCCCTGACACACTTACCTTTGGAAACAGAAATGTTTCAGAGAGGTGTGCTAATGCTACTGACAGCGTTGTTAGGATGGTTTCCCTGGTCCACGGTAGGATTTATGTTGAACGTCAGCCTTCTCCCCACAATGCAAGACCTTCAACCACTGTACCACACACTGCATACTGCAGGCTCAAGGAATTTGGCTGAGTGACAGCTAAGCAGCCTCAATTCTTGTTTCACTTTGCCAAGAAAGGAGGATAGCTTAGGTAGTAATGTTTTGAGAGAATTTACTGAACCCAGGAGAACATGAGCTTTCCACACACAGATATCAGCCCAAATCACTGTGACTACTGCATATGTGGAGTCTCAGAAAAACACAGACGGAGAGAGAAAAGTTTTTAAAAAATTTAATTTCACTCTATAACAGGATGAAACAAAATATGCAGATTTCTCTGTTTCCATGGCATTGAACCGCTATTTCTAGCTATTTTTATTTTCCAAAAATTGCAAGTCAAATGGGGCTGGATCCACCTAAGGTTACTGGTAGAAGTGCTCAGCAAGCCTCCTTCAAACAGTTATCAGCAGTCCTGGAAAACCAGAGAGCTCCCAGTTGACTGGCAGTTAGCAAATGTGACGCCCATCTATAAGAAGTGTTGGAAGGAGGATCTGGGGACCTACAGGCCATTCAGTCTGACCTCAGTGCCAGGGAAAGTCATGGAGCATATCATCTTGAGTGCCATCATGCAGGTTGTATGGGACAACCAGGGGATCAGACCTGGCCAGCGGAGGTTTATGAAGGGCAGGTTCTGTTTGGCCAACCTGATCTCCTTCTATGATGAGGTGACCAGCTTAGTTGGACAAGGGACAGACTGTGGATGTTCTTTACCTAGACTTCAGAAAACCTTTTAACAGCATTTCCTACAGAATTCTCCTGGAGAAACTGGCTGCTTACAGCTTGGTCAGGTCCACTTTTTGCTGGGTAAAAAAAAAAATAGCTGAATGACCAAGCCTAGAGCTGATGGTGAGTGGAGCTACATGCTGTTGGTGGCCTGTCCCCAGGGCTTTATCAAGTGATCAACTGACAAGGTGATCAAGTACACTGTGAGCCAGTTTGCAGACAATGCATAAAGTTTGGTGAGAGTCTGCTGGAGAGTAGGAAGGCTTTACAGAGGAATCAGAACAGACTGGTTCAATGGGCTGAGGCCAATTACATGAAATTCAACAAGGTCAAGTGCCAGGTTCTGCACTTGACTCACAACAACCCCATGAAGCACTACAGGCAGGGGGCAGAGTTGCTGGAAAGCTGCCTGGCAGAAAAAGACCTGTGGCTGCTGGTCAACAGTGGCTGAACATGAGCCAGCGTGTGCCCAGGCGGCCAAGAAGGCCAATGGCATTCTGGCCTGGATCAGCAATACTCAGCACTGGTGAATGCTATGTTCCGTTTTGGGCCCCTCCCTACAAGAGAGACATTGAGGTGCTGGAGAGTGTCCAGAAAAGGGCAACAGAGCTTGGGAAGGGCCTGGAGCACAAGTCTGATGAGCATTTGAGGGAGGTAAGTGTGTTTAGCCTGAGAGAGAAGGAGGCTGAGGGGAAGCCTCATCATCTACATGAAAGGAGGGTGTAGTAAGGTGAGGGTCCATCTCTTCTCCCAAGTAGCAGTCAGTAGGACAAGAGAATATGGCTTCAAGTTGTGCCAGGGAAGGTTTGGATGTAATACTAGGAAAAATTTGTTCACCAAAAGGGTTGTCAAGCATTGGAACAGGCTGCCCAAGGAAATGGTTGAGACATCATCTCTGGAGATATTTAAAATACATGTAGATGTGGCACTTATCCATGCTTTAGGGGTGGACTTGGCAGCATTAGTTTAGTGCTTGGACTTTATGCTCTTCGAGGCCAATCTAAACGATTCCATGAAAATTTTGTGCTTGAAACAGACCAGTTTCAATAACATCTGATAAGGCTGGTAGTCAGGTAACACTTAAAACACAGGGACTTTTGGCGCTTTCTTGTATGATCGATTGAAAAATTGGATAAAAATGCCTACAAGCCAAAGTTCCAAGAGTCTCCTTGTTTATCTTTGCAAGCGAGAATGATTCCTCCCTCTCTCGTGGTTTATACTACATTGTATACTAAGATACATATTTGTTCTTTTTAATTTACTGGGAAGTCCTATACCTTTTGTCATGACATTACTTGCTTTGGAGATGATAAATATCTCTGCCTTCAAGCCTTTATGATTGGTTACTTGTCTTTCCACGATGTGAGCAGATTGACAGTGACACAGTCTTACAAGGTTGCTCTTCTCACTGAATCGCTCTGTGGGAAGAGTGTCAGAATCAACAGCCAGCAATATGTTCTTGTGTTGGTTTCCTTCTGTCGTGTACACTCGCATTTAGAATACAGATGGGGTTTATTATGCTTCCGTTGGACTTTATGCACACATTTACATGGGTCACTAGTGAGTATGTAAAACTAATATAGATGACGTCTTTGACAAAATGCAAAATGCCATAAAAGTGTCTTTGTGGAGAGATTTTCTGGGAAAACTCAGAAATAGTTTATGGAGGCATCCACAAAATAAGGGTCAAGAACAGGGCTTCAGAATTTAGATCAAAACTCTGAGAAGTGTGACATTTTTATGCAGTGCTGGCTCCCAACACAGACATACATGTAAGTGGTTTTCAAAGTTGTGAGAAAATCTCCGCTTCCATTTTCTTCAATGGATTCTACTGGATGCTCAACATGAAGAATTTATCCAACTGCAGGCTCCTACTTTTGACAATTCTTAGCTGAACTATTATAATAGCAAATTCAGCTGGGCTGAGCACTTTCCTATAAGATCTTAACTTAGAGAGATTTTAGTTTCAATATCTCAATAATTTTAACGTGCAGAAATTTGTCTAGAGACAGGAAAGAATATTTTCACTGACATATCATTATTCTTTCCCTAGTTACAGTACTTGAAGCACCAAATATCTCCAAACTTCCTCAACAGCCTCTTTTTAACAAAGTTCTTTCTATCTTCAAGTGACCATGTGGAATAAGACAACTCCCTTTCTCGTCTCAGTCTGCTTCCTACATGACACTTTACTCTCACCTGAACTACCTTCAAGAGAGCAATTATTTAACATTCTGAAAAAGAATGCTATATTTAAGATGACTAGATGAACAGAGAGTTCAAGCTGAAGTTCCTTGCAGGATAAATACATTTCCAGGAGCTTCAAGGGCTAACTTTGTTATTTAAACACAGAGTGACTCAGAAGAGATTGTGATTGGCACCACTCATATTCTTAAGCATCACTAAGTTAGATGCGGGTAGATATTTGGTCAGCAAATGTTTGCAGCAACTTAAGCCACGCAAGTATCAGAGCTTAACTCAAATCATCTCTCACAACAGTCTAAAATAAACTGGTGAAGTCTACACTGAATCACACAAGGAAGACTTGGAAATTCTCTTCTGTTGACAGGCCAAAAGAGGTGAAAAATTCCAGTAAAAGGACAGCTGCAAAATTTTTTTCATGAGAATTACATGTTTAGCCACCAGAAGCATCTGCTAAGTAAACGTGTCTCTGCCTTGGTAAGCTGTTGTTTCTCTCTTCAGAATAGGGCATTGTAGCACTGGGATCATACTTTCAGTGGCTGCTTCTCATTGCTTCTAGCACAGACTTCAACATTAAAGCTGTTCCTACAGAAAAATTGGCTCTTGGCATTTTGAGCAAGATGCTGGCCTTAATCAATAAAAAGCAAAGCCAATTGCTCTCACTGCATCCCAGTGAGACAGTCTGCCAGACATGCAAACTGTGCTTTCCTCAAACACCTACGCGAAGTTACAGATTTGCTCAGTTCTCTGGGTAATCAAAATAAAGAGTCTTTCATGAGAAAATTCTATCTAGAGGAATTTTTGCTATATTGATCAGCACAGATAAAGGCAGAAAAGATTTATCTAATGTCTGATGGTGGTCAGGTAATGAGGTTGCCTTCTTCTGTCCTGTTCTTGAACAAATATTCCCACAATTACAAATGTGTTGTATAGACAGGGAGAATTAATCGTAGTTGAAAGATGGACTGGTAGGTTCCACGCTCTTTCAAGGAGAAAACAGTTCTTAAATTGGTTCAGCTGTACCAAAACCTTGCCTTTGAAGCCAACAGATGCAGATATGAACTCCCAGCTCTTTGATGCATTGAAATGAAATAGGCAGATAGATAGTGAATACATTCTTATTTTCAGAACATTTCTTCAGAAAGTTAGAAAAATTTCTTTGTCCTTTTTAGTTACCAAACTCTCCAACAGTACCTGCTAATGGGATACTTTAGTTAAACCGGGACAAGAACAAGCCCTGCCAGGCAGCTTATCCTTCTGTTCAAACTTTAATTAAAGGGAAAAGACACTTTCATGGCATTTTGCACTTTAAGATGTAGAAGCCAGTTACAGTGCTAGTTATGAGACAGGTACTTGCTCTCTTGAGAGCACCAGCAATGTTGTCCTTGTACTTGTTGAAAGGACTGCTTACTGGAGCCCAGCAAGAGCAAATCACATTCCAACCGCAACAGTCCGCAGTACAATCAGCTATAGGGTGCCTTACACTGCCTTTGAGCCAAGGCAGACACCAAGTGAAATGCCAGCTTGTTCGATTTCATTAAAACTATTTCACAGGTAAAAAAGTCTGTAATTCTTTAGAACACCACTGAGACAATTGCAGAGAATTGTCAGTCAAGTTCCTTCCGTGTAGCCTGGTTCTTCAGGCAATGTGCTAACCATTGGAACAAGTCTGACCATAATGTACATAATAAAGCACGAAATCATTAAACAAGTTGCTCAAATAGGTATTATGATTCACAATGTATGGGATAAAAATACAGATTAACAGAATATATTGTAGTTTTACCATTTCGGCCATATTTAAGCCTTCTTACTCATGAGCTATTCACAAGCATTGTAGGCTGTTTTCTTTTATTCATTGGTCAGAAATGTTGTATGTCTGGTAGAAAAATAAAAGAGGGAAGAAGGATGAAGTCATAGGATCACAGAATGGAGATTGGAAACAACATTAACGGTTATCTAGTTCCAATCTCCCTGCCAGGGGCAGGAACACTTTTAAGTCGACCAGGTGACTCAGACCTCCATCCAACCCATTCTTGAACATTTCCAAGGATAGGGCATCTACAACTACTCTGCCATGACTAAGAGTCCAGAGCAGAGGTAAAGGAAAGAAAGGGAGGACCCACAGGATCACACCTCCTTAGCAGGCCAGTGTCTTTCTGAAATAAAAAAAGGACATTTTCTCCCTCGGCCTTTTGGAACCACATTGTTACTCAGTTCTGACAGATTAGATGGTAGAGACAGTCTCATTCTCCAACCAAGATCTCACTGGAAAGTCTGAAGAGCTCCGTAAGACCAAGAAGGAATATTAAAGATGTATTCAGACATTAACTATTCTTTTTATGGAGTATGGCAGGAGCTACAAGGTAAATTTTAGCCAACCAAGAGAAACTGAAGACATGGGAAACATCCAAAAACTCTACAAGTAAAAGGTGCTAACATCTCCAATTATAAAACTGATACATGAAAGAAGCAACTTGCTGGAAGGAAGGCACTGCCTTCCTTGCAAAGTGAGCGGCCAATATTGGTGCATAAAGACTTGCAGAATAGTTGAGGTTGGAAGGATAACCAGGAAGCAGAGTAACTCATCTACGTGCCATCTGTCTAATTATACCTGCAAAATACACATAGGCTTTTCTGAGATGGCTGAGGCTACATAGAACTTCCCACAGTAGTCAGAGATGAGAAAGGCAGTACAGAAAATCTTACATATCTGTGTGTTGCTCAGCTGCTGGTAACAAGGGCATATTTTTCCCAGAGACTGCATTCTGATTCAGTTCCACCAACATCTAAGGAATCTGCCAGCACTCATGTAGAGGTAAAATGCCCTGCTGCAACGTTGTTCAAGATGATGGCCAGAACAGTGTTCTGCTGGAAGATTAGGATCAGGAGTGCCTTTTCACCAACTGGTAATCCTATTTTAAGTCAAAAGAGACCCAGTCTTCTTGTTATAGAAACAATCCCACACTAAAGCAATTTTAACCTATTCAGAACACAATCTGTGTGACAGAATGAATAAATTTCTGCTGGGTGTCAACAGAGTATCACAGGCCTTTTTTCTTGAGTTGTCAGCTAGAAAATACTTAAATTCCAGAGCACCTAGGTTATGCAGCTCCTGACTTACAATGATGAGTAGACATGAAAAAATCACAAACACATCACTAGCAATGGCAATGTCATCTTGGATCTTCTAGAAAGAACATACAAAGCAAACCCAGCAGAACCTTCCAAATTAATACCTTTTCAGAACATTCTGGCAGGGAAGCCAAGGCAAAATTGGACTTCAGAACCCAGATCAAAGCCATATTTCATAAAGAACTGACTTCCCAAAAAAAATCAATAGAAAAGTTCTTATTATCTTTGATGGGAGCACAATCTTGTCTATAAACACCACCTGCAAACAGTCACGAGATTTGAGCTGTGGCTTATTCCCACCTCCTCTCCCGAGGTTTCCTAAAGGCATGCAGCAAGCCTGAGCAGTTCATTGCATAGGCCTCTGCCTTAGCACCTTTTCTATATGCACCAGCTGATCCTCCAGGCAAGCTTCCTGATGTCCTCATGTACACATGTATGACGCACCTTCATCTTTTAGTCATAATAATTCATCATATACCCCATAAAAGGGATTATATTTTTTTTTTTCACTTATTACAGGGTCTTAAGATATCTATCTGCTTAATTTTCCACTAAACTGATACACATTATCTTATAATACATTGTTTATATTGTCCAAAGTTAATAAATATTTTGACAGTCAAATAAGTCAAATTGTCACTATGTGCCACTAAACTGAGGCTGCTTTTAGTACACTCTAAATCTCTTTCACATAAAAAGCCTTGGGTGTTACTTTTCAATTTCCAAGACAAGTCATCATCTTCTACGTCAAGGGCTGATTCATGAAAAAAAAAGTGAATTTATTGATTTCTTTTCATCTAGTAATTTTTTAGAATTATTTGGGAAAAAAAGCTGATTTCCATAACACTGTTACTGTTCTGTCACTCTAATGTTCTGCCACAGTCTGTTGGCAAAATTGTTCAGAGAAAAAGGTATGTTGTGCTGATGCAAATATTGAGGAGAGAACTGTATTTCAAGTCAGAGAAATGACAAAAGGGATTCCTCTAGATATAAGTTTTGTGAAGTAGATTCAAGATCCCAACCCAAAATCCATATTTTGTCATGCTCACATATGCCATAGGGTCACTATGTGTCACGCAGAGAAATGAAAGTGAGACTGTGTGTGTCTGTTATTTTTCGGAGATGTAGTTTAAAAGCTTACTGCAATGTCTGACAACGACCACAAAGCCAGACTCAAGCCAGAACTGGCTGAATAAGGAATTCAAGAAACATTTAAATCAAGAAGTATTAGGCATGAAGAGAATAAGAATCCCTAATTCCTTATGAGATCTTGTGATATTTTATACCTCATAACTAGAAGCAAGGAAGCAAAATCCTGCACCAACAAGAACATTCTATATAAAAACAAGAATGGTTCTTGTCAGTGTAGATTAAAAAGCACACAGATACCAATGCTTCTCTATTTCTCAGAATGAGAGGAAGGTACATGAGGCCTCTCAGGCAACAAAAAACAGGAGAGGTACCTTCTAAGATAAGAATTCCAGCTTCAATAAAGGACATGAGTGTAAGTGGTTCAATCGAACAGACAACATCCAACAAGCTTTAATTCTGACAGACTGGATCCCTGACCAGCTACCTTCATTCTCTCATGGCAACACAAACTGTTTTAGCTGAATGAAATAGAGATTCTCTTAGAGACAAAATGAATTTACAGGTAACTAAGACTCAGGGCTTATTTACATTGATATATATATATATCTGTGGGTGTGCATTTCTCTACTTGCACAAATTTTGTAGTTCTGATCAAAACCTACAGTGTAGTGCAAACGTCAAAAGCTCATCACCTCACGAGGAGGGATAGCAAAAGAAAACATATCATTAGAGTCTTCACTGTGAGAAAAAAAAGTAGCACGGACTCCCTTTTCATTAGATGGCTGTGAATTTAACATCAGATACACAGCCTATACTGCTGCACAGGTAACACTCACAAGAAACCAGGTTTCCTTCAATCTGCTGTTCACAAAACTGCTTGTCTGATTTGGTGGTTAAATACAGCCCATTACTTGATTTATCCGTTACAGAGTCACTATCACTGCCAGTAAGAGGGCTATTTTGTAGACATTTTCCAGGCAAATTACGGAAGAACCCAGCGTTAACTGCCAACAGAGACTGAGAGAACGTGGTCACACCTCCTGAGTCTCCATCACCAAATGAATGAACATTCCAGACCTCAGGAAAGGCTCAGTGAGGACTAATGCAAACTCCTGCAAACTCATGTAGCACTAAAAGAATCCACATAAACATGCGAAGTCCTTTATAAGTAGGCTTTATTGTTCATGATACTCTTGCCACCCATATGCTGTTATCGAGCAGTTCCATGAAATATATCAGATTTCTCACTGGGCTGCAACAAAGATATTAAGGAAACCTGCTTGTGGTCATAAGGTGGTCTGAACTGGACAGGGAATAAAACATTGTTTGTAGTGCTTTTACTAGGCTCAATGATTCACTCAGCGTCTTCAAACAAATAATATAAAAAGCAATTATTTCTATCCCCAAGTGTAAATTGGAAGGAGTAGCAAACTATCTCGATGAATATCATTACTTGCTGCAGCATGTCACTAATGTTCTTCAGAGCTACACACAGCAGGGTTGTCCTACCAGCAAAATAACTTTGTTCTTAGTTCACAAAGTGGTGTAGTAATGACAATTTACTACAGCAGCAACAAATGGCTTCCTGGAGTTTTTTTTCTAATCTTTTAATAGGAGAGATTTTTGGTCAAATTCACACAGAAAGTCAGCAGTGCTAAGCACATTCAATAGTGTTCATTCATGTGCAGTTTTATAAAGGGGTCCTACAAAATCTCACACCAGAGAGTTGTCTCTTTTGACTGAGAAAACGCTCACCACTATGCACAGAGTTTCCCTTTAGGTAATTTCACTGCTAACCCGGCTTGCACACAGTCAGACCTGTTAAAGAAGGCTGGCCCTGGCCACCTGCCAGGGCAAAGGTGCCTCCTCACTCCTGCTGCTCCTTTCAGTGCAATGAAGGATGTTTCAGTCTATCTTTCTTAACGTTCCTAGGACCAGGAGGGAGCATTTTATGGTAGCCAGAATACTCACAGCTGAGATTAAATAAAAGATGATATAGCAAACTGGCGTTCAGTTGCAGTGCACCACATTAGTTGTGTTGGTGCTGAGTTGTCATTACCGGTGCTGTTTTCTATTTAGAAAACTACCACAGTCTAATGATAAAGGATATCTTCTCTCCACTGCAGAGCAACTGTGAAACTACAAAGCATCTGCCCTACCATTAAATTAGCTACAGTCTAGAGCTTGTGTTTATAACTTTTTCCTACTGTGGTTATGTTACGCAAACAAGGATCCCTGCGCTTCAAAATACAACAGGTCCTCTGCTTTTTTAGGATTTGACTCTGCATTTGCACTCTTGCCAGTAAGAAGCATTCATGCTTGAAATTTCTAATGAGGTGTTTAGGACTTAAATGATGAGTCGTGTTATTTCTGTTTTAATGATAGTGTTTATGTTTGTTTGCCAGAAATTTACTGGAATCTGGAATGAGGATATACTGGAGCCCTATCGTCACCAAGTACCACTGCTGCTGTATATATGTCTCCTTTTCCATTATGTTGAGGTCATGTCTGGTTTTGGATTAAGTAATTTTTGTTCTGCTACAAAAAGGATCCCTCTAAATGAGTCTGAAGAGTCTTATGTAGCTCCAGGAACATATATACAGAATAATTATCCACCCTCTCCATTTCACTGTGGAAAGGAATCAGGCCTGACTGCCAGCATTGTTCCCATCTCACAACTCAGTTTAGTTCCACCCATGCTTATCAAAGGCTTATCTGCATCTGACCTTAGACTTGAATATCCCGAGATGTAAAGAAACTTTAGATCTTTCTATCAAGATCATATACTATGACACTGCCATTTCAGAAAGTCAGGTTCACTGAATATATTGAATGAGTAAATAACTCATTAAAACTATATGCCTTCTACAACAGACACACAGTGCTACATAATAGTAAAGAGAAAACTGGCTTCATCAGAAAGTTCTAATTATAAATACTTTAAAAGTATTGATAAATGTTTAATATACAATTTAATGATTAATCAGTTTTTAGGTTATTAAAGTACAAAAAGTTTATTGCTTTGTTATAGTTGTTTTCTGCTATACTTACAACTGATACAATGAGCAGTGCTCAGGTTTGTAATATCTATTATTTGTGTGTTTTTCATTGGTAAAACAGTTAGAAATGAAACATTGATACAATATTAAAACTGAGAAGCTGTTCTGCTCCATAGACCTTCCTCCACCACACCTTTTTTATACAGCTACCAAAGTCCTACCGTTTCATGCCTCATACTGCCTTCACTCTCTCTTTCCTCTTAGGGAAGAATGTTCATCAGAACAGCATTTTGGTTTTCAGTAAGAATTTATTAATTTTCTCTCGTGCAAATCTTAAAGACCATTTAAGAGAGAGATGTTTGCTGTTTCTTTGTCAATCTGCTTCTTATCATTTTTATGCATGTGGAAATCCACAACAAGGTAAAAGCCCTGTCCTTAGAACACCATCATCTGTTGCTACACAATGCTACCCTGAAGCATGAGATGAATTCTGACAGTACATGTGCAGACACAGCTCCCACTGGGAAACTGGTG
The DNA here is from genome assembly GCA_013397725.1 of Rhagologus leucostigma. Classification (NCBI taxonomy): domain Eukaryota; kingdom Metazoa; phylum Chordata; class Aves; order Passeriformes; genus Rhagologus; species Rhagologus leucostigma. Next base: position 1,023,592 of record VZTD01001501.1, on the reverse strand, counting down.
TTTACATACAAGCTAAAACAGTTGGCAATCCTGAATTTTTTATGATAGGCGTGATAAGTTTATTCCCATTAACTTCCTCGTCACAGAAAGAAGGTAATGCTGACCCTTCAGTCTGAGTCTTTGGTCAAGTCTCATCTCTAGTAGTTAAATACTCACAAATCACAAAAACAGATTATAAAAGTTGTTACACAGATACAATGGCCATTGCAAAGAATTGATAGTATTATATAACAGCCTCATTAAAAACAAACAAAAAAATCCAGCAATACGAAGCCTGTATTAAATGAAGAATGAACTGGTTATTAGAGAAAAAAAATTGGAAAGACAGCCGCCAAGCCAACAGAGGTGAGGATTTGACTGAGTATTTAGTACAGACCTAAAAAGCACAGCTGCTAAAACCATGCAGATAACAAAGTTTAACAGAGTTCCATAAAATGCTGGACTGAGTGGAGAGTCTCAGACAAGCAATCGAGCAGAGCTCTTCTCATGGTCGTGGGCAAAAAGGGCTTATTGTGACCAATAAGGGTCACCCTGGGGTCCAAGTAACTGTTTTATCTTTCTGTGCAATATCAGCACTGAAGCATTGTGTTCTTTTCTTTTTTTTTTTTCTTGTAGGACATAAAACACAGTAAAGTCATAGAATAATTTCATAAATCCATTCATAAATTGAGGGAAATATCTTGAATACCAGTGAAAACCCTATAGTGTACAGAATAGTCTGTGGTTCTGTGTGATTTTGTCTACTACACTGTGGTTGGCTCTGACAGAAATTAATGACTACAAAATGAAGCTTAAGGCCAAATCAGTATCTGTGAAGAGTATTAACACCTGGAATAAACTAAAGCAGTCAGACTCTATATTTCAGAAGTCATTTTGACAAAAAATAGATGTTGCTCAGATGATACACTATTGGTAAGCACTTCAACTCAGTTCAATCGGTGGTGATTTACGGACTAATACATTGAGGAGGTTAGAATAAATTATCTAATTTATAGATAGGTTCCATCTCACCTTGAATTCTTCACATTCTTTTTTACAGCAAGAAGAATGGTTTCAAAGATTAAAATGCCACTGGATAATATTGTTACAGTCCTTATTTTCTTGTACAAGGCTACATAGCCCCATCTCTAACTCCTCATAGCTGCAGTAAGTCTTAGTCTGGTAGAGGAATAAAGTGCCTCTCTCTTGCTATAATGAAGAGAAGAGAAGAGAAATATTTCAGCTGCTTTCCCCACTTGTGCAAGACTAGATGAGTGTCACAGGAAGCTGTAAGGCTTCTCTCCATTAATGGAAGAGGAATTCAAGCTCAAGGCAGGAAAACATCCTTCAAACAGACAGCACTGCAGCAGTGACTGGGATGCATTTTTTGCTTTTAAGGATTGTGTTTTCACGAGCCAAACACATCATCTCCCACTTCAGGTACTCCATAGAGTTACATACACGGCCCGACACTCCCAGAGCTCCACACTGTGAGATGCTGAATGCTCTGCACAGCCCTGGAAGATGCACAGTGTACAGCACTGAAACAAATGGACTCAGCCTGGGTATCTAAATTTCAGCAACAGTGCCCTGCAAAGGTTCCAAGAGCTGCATTTCTGAAGTGCCTGAAGCTGAGTTAAGATACAGTCATGCATCCCATCAGAGTTTTAGGAGTAAGTATGGGATTTCTCATCATTTAGAGCACACTAATGACTGAAGCCACCGTGTTGGATCAACAGAATGTTTTCCTGGCAGTTATTATTACAGAAAACAAACAAATAATCACTCCCAGCTGTCAAATAAACAAGAGACGATATCAAAGACATTTCTTTATGCATTAATAGAATGGCTTAGACAAGCACTTAGCCTAGTGCCCCCCTACTGACCCAGAGTTTATTTGCAAAGATATTAATTTATCTCCATTTTCCACCTCCTAGGTAAAAACATCTGAGAGGAAAAAAAGCACAAAAATATTTTTTTAATAATAATAGTTTCTATGTCTTTCACTGATGTAAACAAACAAACTCAACAAGAACAGAACAAAACCCACAAAACCACAAACAACAATAACAGGAGAGATGGCAAGAAGAAAATAGCAGTACCCAAAAATACTAAAATTAGATATTTCTATTGAAAATCAAATGAAAAATATATTTAAGTTCTCTTTCAGTTGCTTTAAATATTTGTGGATTATTGTCTCTGATTTTTTTATGGAACTCCAACTTTGATTAAACAACTGTTGTTTCCAGTCTTCCTTTCAGTTCTTTAATGAATGGTTTTGAAATTTCTTGATCTTTGTGAGATTTGTAGGTTGGAATACAAGTGGATGTCAGCTCCATGCTCACATCAATCTTTAAGTGGAGCTCAAGTAATTGGGACAGGAAGTCAACCACGGAAAATAGATTAAACTAATATAGTAATGGGGCCTAATTATTTTTTTAAAATGCTTCAAACTTTCTATAGCCCAGTTTCTGCAACTCTCATTCACACAGTGGCAAAATTACATGGCTTTAAAGTAATACTAAAATGCTTTAAGGCTGAAGTCCTATAAGAGCTGATAGATCCACTCTTACAAAACTTATTGTTTAAAATTAGGTCAAACACTGTGACTAAAGCTTGCATAACAGGAACACTTTGAACACCCTACAGAGGTTTTGCCATGCTTTTAACTTCGTGTGAAGACATTACTTCTCAAGGCCAGGAAAATCAGCCTTTCCTCTTAAAAACTTAAAACTTTCTTTAGCAAAATAGTCCAGGAGTGTTAAGAAAGACAACGGCCAATATTGAACTGAATTATTTGTCGAGATGGATGTTCAGGAAGAAAATTCCTCTTAGTTTAGGCCTTTGCACTCTGCTCTCACAGTTGTGTTCACCATCCCCTCTGAAAGATCTGTCTGCCACATATTGGTGGTGATCACAGAATCCTGAAAATTCAGCAACTCTCACATCAAGCCACAAGCTGTCACTGATACAGAGGCTGAACAGTGGTTTTATGAAAAGCTATGTGTCTGGAAAGCATTGAATCATTGATTCACCAAATTTAGATGAGTTTTAATGGAAAAAAAACCCCAACTTCGGAGCTTTAAGAGAGACTCATCTCTGGAAATACCAGCTGGACATCATATCAGCCATTCTTATCTTTGGGTGATATTAATGGAAACTGAGAATTCGAGAATCCTGTGGAAAGAATGTTATACAATGGATATGGGACAGGCAATGCACTGTTTTAAAGGTTTGTGTGAGCAATAAGTAGACATATAAACCATGTATGATATGAACCACATGTATCAATACAAACACATTTATTTTCCTATGCTTTTACTATTTTTTTTTTTTTGAGTGGCCTAGCTTTTATGAACACCTTTGCCATTAAAGGACTCTGGAGTTAATCAGAAAAAAATCCACTGAAATATTTCTTTATTGAAGAACATTAATATTGATGTCTTCATACAGAGAAACAAAGCTAAAAATCCCTGCTGGAGGAGAATTCTTCTTGTCTCTAATTTTGCTAAAGAATTTATCTTCCCAATTAGTTCTTTTTCACTACAACTGCCATCCATTTAAAAGCTGGCTTGTTACAGCTCATCGGTACTCTTAAGCAATAACAAACACATGGATTTTGTAAATCAGAACTCATTTTATTCATGCTGTGTGCACTTCTAATCGCATAATATTAAAGCAGGACCTGTAGGGAGGTGAACACTTATAGAAGAAGCTAAAAAAAAACCAAGGAATTAGGCTCTGTTCAAGTCAATCACATAAAATTTCAGGCCCAGAGTATACTGGACTCATTTAAAATTTCTCTAAGTGATACTGTCATTTGAGCTGTCTCACTGAAAGGCCTCACCTACATTCTAATCCACCATTGCATCACTCTTAATGCCTGTATTTTCAGCAGTTCTTTGAGGTTCATGAATATGGAGCAGCTTAGTTCCTTAGCAGAAAAATTCTCATCCTCCTCCCACAAAAAGAGTGAATTCCCATTTATTTACCCAAGTCCAGCTGTGATTCCTTAGTGACCGCAAAGTTAAACTGAACTGAACTTTGAATTACTTTTGTATGATGTTATTAATTTGTTCTGTCTATTCCTTAAAGTGTGCTATTAGTCAGAAAATCATGACTGAAATGCCACCTTTGCTAAGCCCAAGGGAGGTTGATGAGTAAATCAGAGACAGGAATGTTTTCAGATTCCCAGACTCTGCATTGACTTAACTGTATCAAATTTGTTTGTAAGCAATTTACCGGGAGTAACACTCACAAATTCACTTAGGTGAATAAAGGATTCATAAGAACACAGTTATATCCATTTCCCAAACCATTTTCTGTTTCCTATCAGGGCTGGATGTTACAATTTGTTTATCTATAATTTAAGTACGATTTTATTAATGAAGGAAATAAACGCATTCATTCAGGGGGAAAGCTCCCATTCATATTGATAAGGTTTGAGTTTGTCTTCTTGTTCCTTGTATTTTATCTAGGTCCTTCCCAAGAGGCTTTAAAGTGTTCAAATGTAGAAAACAGATATGGAGAACACACTTTCAGAGGCAGAGGATGGCTGAGGTTAGAAGCTCCAAACAACGTACTCAAAGCAGGCTGGACTACAGCTGGTTGCTCGGGCATTGAGGATCTCTAAGGACAGAGACTCCACAACCTCTGAGCAACTTATTCCAGTGTTTGATTACAAGTTAAAAGCAAGGCAGACTATTCTTATGTTTAAATGCAATTTCCTGTATTTCACTTTTCAGTCATTTCCCCTTGTCTTGTTTTCTTGTCCTTCAAAGCTCTGGAAAGAGTCTGCCTCCATATTTCCTTCTCCCATCAAAAGTTTGTAAAAAACTTGATAAGTTACCCTTGAGCCTTTTTTTTCCCCAGGCTAAACAGTTCCAGTTCTCAGCATCTCCTTGTATGACAGGTGCTCCAAGCCCTTATTCATACCCATGGTGCTTCACTAGACTTGCTCCAATATGGCCATTTTCCTCTTGGGCCATGGAACCCAGGACTGTGGCATAGCACTCCAGATGTATTCTCAGCAGTGGAGAAGGATGACCAGACCAGACTCCTGTTTCAAAATCCAGTTTCGCAAATCAAGAGTCCCTGTGCTCGTGCACTTCACACCACAATCATTTTTTGTCCCTTGTGCTAGAGGGAGAATTTGCTCTCACTAACTTTCCCAGAAAAAGCCCTGCTTATGCCCCAGTCCTCTCCTATAACAAACCTTTATCTACCTCTCCCCATCAAGATTCCCTTACCTTCTCCTCCTACCTCTTGTGGAAGGCTATCTTGTGGATGCCCCTGTGGAAGCCTATTTGCTATGTACCAACTTCTCCCTTCTCCCCTTCACCAGTTATGTTCCTCAGTCTCTCTCAGCAACTCTCTCAATCTTTCCCACATACAGCTCACATTCCCAGAACTTTGGGAGCTTCTCACAAAATCCCCCAGTATTCCTCAAACCCATCTTTGCTCTGCCATTCTTTATGTCCTTTCCATAACTGCCCTTTTCCCTTGGATTCTATTCAAGTTATCTGCTTCTCCTGCCCAAGAGAAGTCCCTGTGAGGGCTCCATACTCAGCCTCACCAAGGATTTCCTGTCACATACTTCAAGTTAAGGTTCTGATTTCTGCAACTCTTCTGGCCCTTGTTTCTCGGTTTGGATCATTAAAGTATATTTCAGGTTGCTAAAGCAAATGTTTAGAAGACACCTGGGTCCTTCACCATCACTTGAATTTGCCCCCTTTTTCTGTAAAGCAAATTTGTTGGACACCAATCATTCCCCGAAAATTTGCAATAGAGAAGCTAATATAGACATTAGCCTAGAGACATGATGAGCTGCAGAATTTCCTCACACAATGTCAATTTTACTAGCAAAAATCACAGAGACTGGGTTGTAGAGCTTAAGCTATACTGATACAGAGTACAGTCATTGTCAGCATCTCAAAGTCCAGTATAAAGCTTTTGCAGTGGAAAACAACATTCTTGTATTGTTACAAGTTCTTATGTGCGATAAGCTGTACATAGCCCAACTCTGCCTTACGCCTTGGCTTCAGTAAGGCAATTAGGCTAATGATAATTATCTTTGTGAATGTCTCAGGGCAATTTTTGGTACAAAGCAACTGCCCTTCCGGGCACATTCTCATGCAGCATGTGGCCGTTCTTTTTCCAGTTAATTCTACTTGAGCTTAATGTCATGAAAACAGCATTTAAGAACCTTTGGTATATCTTCTTGCTTCTCTTTTAGCTCTTGATGACTAGACGTTACTTCAGAAACAAGCTTTACCACCATTATTCTGTCCATCACAGCTTATGGTTGAAGCTCGAAACTGAAGGCATAAATTGGGTTGCTGGTTTGAACAACTGAGAAATAAGAAAGTTTTGCACAGCAGGAAACCATTTGAAAAACTATTGAAAAATTTTCAGCATTAAAAAAACCCCCACAAACAAACACAACAGCCAAAAATGAGAGGAGTGTACTGCGCGTTCGCAGTATGATCTACTGTATGTTCAGCCTCTCCTGTGACCCTACACCACAGACTCATCCTTCTTATCCTCCTTACCTTGCAGGAACCACGAGCTTCAGCCTTTCTTTATTTTTTTTAACTTGAAAAAAATCCATCTCCTCCAATATAGTACAAGTTCTTTTTATAATGATTATCATTACCTTTTACAGAAGTAGAACGAAGTCTCTCATCCCTTATTTGATTCTCGCAGAGCTCTTTGTCCTTCTGGACCATAGCTACAGGCCTTCTCAGAGAGGCTTCTTGAAGGAAATCTTCACAGATGAGTAGAATAACAACAGAAAAAATTGTTTGAAAGGGGCTGTTGGAGTACACAGTGCTGTCAAAAACCTACTGCCAAAGAATTTTGACAAGTACATAAAAGAATATATCATATTCAGATATGAGCGTGAGACTATATTCAGAGTGGTAAGTATGTAACAATTGGAACTGTTTGTTACTCTTCTTTAGTATTATCCTTTACACTTCAATTAGAGTCACTGTAGATTTTCTTGTCCTTTTTATATAAGAGGACATCCTAAACTATTTGGACAGTGTACTCACAAGAAAAAAAAAACAAAGAGAGAATAAAACTGGGAGCCCTGCAGTTTCATTTTACTTATATGAGAGCAGCATGAGCAGAGCATCTCCGCAAGGGATAATAAGCCAGGAACCGAAGGTGACCACAACACTGGAAGTGCCCTCACTCATCAGGGCATGTTCCCAGAGGATTTCAACACGGCAGGCAGCCATGGTGATAATGACAGAGTCTATTTATAGTCTCAGACAAAGCAAGGTAATCAACTAGGTCCAGGGAACACAAACCACAGATCAGGCCAAACAGGGCTAGAGATAATTGTGCAAAATGGATCCAATATCCATCCAAAAGAAAAGACTAGGGACAAAGTCACCTAAAATACTGACCCAGAAATGCTCTAGGAAGCAAGACCAGAGACAAGACTAGCAACAGGTATATCTGCTACATAGCTCAGAGTAGGACTGAGTGCCCAAGTCCCCGTTTAAATGGAGCTCCCGGGACTACGGGCAGAAGGCAGGGGTGGAGGCTCCAGGTGAGGCTGGTCAGGGAGACTAAGGACTGCTACTGCTTTTATGTCCCAGCCAATGGTTCAATGCCAGATTATTACTGGTGTTAATACTCATTATCTTTCCCAACAGCTTAAATCATGGAACAAGGTACAGCCTCAGCAAATATTTCAGAGCAGCTTGGGTATGTACTTGTCCCTCGAAGCAACACTGTTATTCTGGTCTGAGGTTGTGAGCATCTGCTTGCAAAGTGCAGTGTCTGAAGCACACACGTTACTCATTCTGGGACTTGAGCTGCCTGCACTGAAGTCCATCATCCTGAGAAGACAGAGCTGTTTGAGTAGCCTTGGTCAGCCTTGGAGCTCAGCTGCAAGCAGTTTGAGTAGAAGCTCTGCTGCCCTTCAACTCAAGGCTCCTGCCCCTGCCTGCCCTGCAGTTGTGCTTGCTCCCATCTTTTTCTCCCTTATGGAGAAGGATCAACTCCTCCTGCTCCAGGGACACATCGTTGCTCATGGGCAGAAACCCCAAGTATACCAAGAACATATCCTGGGAGCAACTCAAGGCCAACTCAATTCTTGGTTGTTGTACTGCTTCCCCAGTAAGTGCCGTAGACATTGTGCCGTGGAATCTAAAGAGTGTTTCACTGGAAAATATGGAGCTCTCACAAGTTATGGCTAAATTCCAGAGCATGGCCATGCTTCCCATCTTCAGGATTTAAGCAGGCCTCGATCTTATGTGGGGTGAGACCCAAGTGGACACCATATCCCCTTCCCTTTCTCCATTCATGATTTAAAGAGGCAGACAGCAGCAGGGAGCTGTGAGACGCGCTCTACCATGTCTCTCATCTGTGTGGCAAGCAGAACAGCACCCCAGGAAATAAAATGCTCCACAGCTGATATAGGACCACTAAGACAACTCACAGTGAACACTCCAAGCTAATGTAGTAAAATGCTCAAATAACTGTTTATAGAAAAGACTCCAGACATAGTCAAAGCTAAAATATAGACCACAGTCACAGAATCACTTGGGTTGGCATTTAGCCCAGCTTCCCTGTAATGAACAGGGACATCTTCAGCTAGATCAGGTTGCTCAGTTTCATCCAATCTGATCTTAAATGTTCCCTAAAATGAAGCATCTACCATGTCTCTGGTCAACCTGTTCCTGTTTCACTACACTCATCATAAAAGAATTTTTGTATCTATTCTAAATCTACCCTCTGATACTTTTAAACCATTACCCCTTGTATTGCAACAGGCCCAGCTAAGAAGTTTGTCCCCATCTAAGTACTGAAAGGCCCCAGTAATGGCTCCCCAGAGCCTTCTCCAGGCTGAACAACCCCAATGCTCTCAGCTTTTCCTCATAGGAGAGGTGTTCTATCCTTCTGATAATTCTTGTTGTCCTCCTCTGGATCTGCTCCAACAAGTCCAGGTCTTTCCTGTACTGAGGACCCAAGAGTTGGACTCAGAACTCCAGGTGGGGTCTCACCAGAGCAGAGCAGAGGGGCAGAATGCCCTCCCTTGCCCTGCTGGCCACACTGCTTTGGATGCAGCCCAGGGTGTGTTTGTCTTTCTGGGCAGCGAGTGCACATTTCTGGGTCATGTCCAGCCTCTCATCCATCAGCATCCCCAAGTCCTTTTTCTCAGGGCTGGTCTTGATCTGTTCCTCCCCCAGCCTGTGCTGATACCAGGGGCTGCCTGGACTGTGATGCAGCACCTTGCACTTGGTCCTGTTGAACCTCATAAGGCTCACACAAGCCCACTCCTCAAGCTTGTCCAGGTTCCTCTGAATGGTGTCCCACTCCTCAGATGTGTCAACCACACCGCACAGCCTGGGGTCATTGGCAAACTTGCCGAGGATATGCTCGATCCCACTTTGTCATTGATGTAAACTGTACTGGTCCAAATACGGACCCCTGGGGTGACACGACTGATCACTGGTCTCCATCCAGGTATTGGACCACTGATGGCTACTCTCTGGATGCATCCATCCAGCTGATTCCTTACACACTGAACAGTCTGCTCATCAAATCCATCTCTCCAATTTAGCAAGAAGGATGTTGTGTGAGACTGTCTCAAAGGCCTTATAGAAGTCCAGATAGATGACACTCTTAGCTCTTCCTTATGCACTGATATAGTCACTCCATATCTGCTGGATGAGACAGAAAGTGGTGTGGGCAGCTTTCCCATGCTGCATAGGGTAGTACTATTTGGGAAAGGGAATTCAGCTCCCTTGCTCCTCTGGAACATCTGCCTGAGAAAGTTAGACAGGAGGCCAGGGCCTGCACCACACTCAGAATGAATAAACTTAAACAGTTTCTACTTTAAACAACAGTCTGGTATAAAACAAAAGGTCACTGAACATTGCTCATGTTTTTCGCAATGATTCTCTTAGAAAATTATTGTATTTGTTGCTTTCTATGCTTGTTTGATTTGAAAAACCAACAGCTTTGCCATCAAATATCAGCCTTTGTAAAACTTCATCAATCTATTATCGCGATTAAGTACAGTCATATTAATTAGGTAGTGTAACAAATGCTTGTGGAATCTGAATACTCTGAAGGACTGGAAAGGAATATCAATTTCATTTGGACAGGCTATTAAAATCAAGTCACTTGGGAGTGAACTGGAGATTTAAAAGTCTCCACCATGATTTCTGGAGCGTATTAGTGCTTTCATGCAAGAAGGCTCACTTTACCTCCCCCTCATTCCTTCACTTTCTATCAAAATGTGCTCAGTTTCAAGCAACTGAAGCCATTATCTCACACCGACATCACAAGTGGAAGTTCTCTGATGATGTTAGAGCCTCAGATTTAATGCCTCATTCTTGCATGTAGTTGTGCAATTAAATTAGGCAGAACCCTGGAACAAACTGCTTCACCTGCCATATGCTCATTCTCACCCCGTTCCGCAGCAGCAGTAATTTCCTGCTGGTAGCTTTCAGAGATGGAAACGCTTGCTAGTAAACAGGAATAAGGTACTTCCACTCCGAAAAGGAGCCTCTGTTTTCAGCATTTGACAACAGGCAACAGCCAGCTAGACTACATCCTGGCACAGTAAGAAATTACCCCAGCTAAAGCACTTCATTCTGCCTTGGTACTGTGTAAAGACCATGGACATGTCATTGAGGGACTGGCTTCCACTGAGAGGAAGATGATCTATAAGCTAGGTGCAGACCTGTTCTGCAGACTCATTTGAGCTTGATTTTTAGCTCTTCCTATTGAAAACATTGTTTGGCTCAGCCTTTACTAAGCACTTGAAAATTCATACCAAAATAGAGACATGGGCATTTAGATGTTTTTTGTCTCTGCAGCTCAGACTGTCCACTGAATGGAATCCCTTGCTCTGTAATTTGGGTGGCAAATTGAGACATTTAGCATTAGAAACCATCAGCCTAGGATGAGCTGATGGGCATAGGAGAAAGGCAATGGATATCCTCTCATTGCATTCCAAGACTTGCAATGGAAGAAGCAGACTTCTCAGGTTTCCTTAATTACATATATCTACAAAGCTTATTTTTCATCAGAAAAAGGCTCAGAAACTCAACATTAGCAATTTGTTTGCCTGGAATAGCAACTCTTCCGCCACCAAGCAATACCAGAATATTTTTTGTTTCAGACAGTATTTTGGCACACTGCCTTTGTTGCAAGCAAACATAGCTTATTGGGAACAGGGACCCCTTTTAAAAGATGGATTTCATTTATCTTATCTTATCTTGTCTTATCTTAGAAATTATCTTAGAAATTAGGCTGTGTCAGCCTAAAGTAGATGTTACTATTAGCAGTTACTGAGTCAACAAACATTGCACCACCACTACTCATTGCCCTGCACAAGAATGTCAAAGGAAGTGAAAAGGACATCATTCACTGAGGGCCTGAGATGGAGGATTTAAGAGATGCATCAGAATAAGTAGAGATTTCAGCCCAGATGATTAGTTTCAGTAGGTAGACAAAGGTAGACTTCTGGCTGAAACAGATATAAATGCTTTAGGAACCAGCCCTTTCATAACCACATTGTTCTGCCTGTTGCCCAAGAAAACAGCTGGAAGTTAGGAGGGGGCTGTCAGATTTTACACAAGCTCAAATAGGGTGCCAGAACCCACGAATTTCTGTTCATCTTCTCTGTGTATTCAAACACAAAGTGCAAACTAAGGAGTGAGAAACCATTCATATTTCCTTGAGGTCTGGTTAAATTTCTTTGTAAAATAAAGTAAAACCCTAATTAGTGTCTGCCCAAAAGACCACAAGGGACAATTTCAGGTAAAGGTGGTTGGTTAATCTTGCTTGGCTGACAGGTGTCCACCAAGCCACTCTCTCATACCCCCTCCTTAGCATGACCAGGAGAAAACAAGATGAAAAACCTTATAAGTTAAGAACAGAGAGATCACTCGAAAATTACCATCAGAGTCAAAACAGACTTGGCTTGGGAAGATTAATTTAATTCATTGACAACTAAAAATAGAGTAGGATGGTGAAAAGAATACCATACCACACTCCCCCTCTCCCCAAAAAATAAGCTAGAACAAAATAAAACCCATTTTCCTTCCACTCCCAGGCTCAACTTCACTCCTAACTCTTCTACTGCTTGTCCTGTCCCAGTAGATGCTAGGGGATGGAGAATGGGGGTTACAGTCAATCGGTAACACTTTGCTTCTGTTGCCTTTTCCTCCTCACATTGTTCCCCACTCCAGCATGGGATCCCTCCCACAGTCCTTCACTAAGTGCTCCAGTGTGGGTCATTCTCATGACCTGCAGTTCTTCAGGAACTGCTTCATCATGGGATGGGTCCTTTCTATGGGGTGAAGTCCTTCAGGAACAGAGTGTTCCAGCGTGGGTCCCCCATGGGCCACAGGCCCTGTCTGTGTTCCTCTGCATGGGTTTCACTTCCTGCCAGGAGACTGCTCCAGTGTGGGCTCTTAATGGGCTGCAGCTTTCTTCAGGACACATCCATCTACTCTGTGGGCTGCAGGGACACAACCTGCTTCACCATGGTCTTGCCACAGGCAGCAGAGAAACTTCTGCTCCGCTGGCTGGAACACCTCCTCCCTCTCCTTACTTCACCTTGGTGCTGCAGGACTCTTTCTCTTCCATTTAACTCACTCCTCTCTCACAGCTGCTGCACAACATTTTCTACCCTTTCTTAAACATGTATCACACCAGTGCTACCAGTGATGGGCTCAGCTTTGGGCAGCAGTGGGTCCATTTATGGGCTGGCTGGAACTGTCTCTGTTCTATACGGGGGCAGTCCCTGGTCCCTTCTCACAGAATTCAACTCTGTAGCCATGCTGATACTAAAATCTTGCCTCATAAATCCAATATGGTCAGAAAATGCAGGTAAGAAGATACAGATAGAATAGGATGCATGATATCATATAGATATGGCTCATATCTAGCAGAGAAACACATGCGAATTAAGTAGAGTTTTTCTTTAAATGATTGAATATCAGTGGCAAAGTTGAAGAGAAAAGAATGTTTGCTAGCACAAGCATCCGGATCAACTTGCAGCAGCAAGAAATATTCATATGAATTGACAGAGCCAAAGAAGGTAAAGTATTTATCAGTCTATAGGTAGGAAAATGATTTTGTATGATGGAGACAGCTAAAAAGAAAACCACATTAGCACAGTGGTAGGGCACTGCAAAGCAAAGGTTCCAAGCAGAGACTGGAATCACTGTCTAGGCAAACCATTAAGAAAGCTTTTGATTGCTTGTGAGAATGCCTCAGTAAAACAAGTATGAATTATTCAGTCATGCCCTTATGTTGTTAATGCTGTGAAAGTAAATACAAAAAAAGAGAAGCCATAAGATGATTGTTGCTTAGCTTCAAGTCATTTTCAGTACACTAGCAATGTAAACTGCTTCTGTTAAAAAAACAAAACTCCAACGAACAAATAAACGAGAATGAACTAAAAACCCCAACAGTACAGAAGAGGACTCTCATTTGAAAACAAAGTGATACAGCTACTGCAATCAGACTGTAGCATCATATTTACCCAGAGATGTACAGTACATTCATGGCTGGTCACATCACCACATTCCTAACTGCCTTGAACCCTTGTCTAGCACATCTATTTACTGAAATCTTCAAACTGTTATTTCCATAAAAGTGTTGACTTAGAAAGTAATACAATCAAGAACCATGTACAGGCCTCATCAGAACTGCATTTTTTGGGAAGGACACAATTAACATATTTTTTCATAGCAACATACATACTTGATAGAAACAAATTAAATTCAAATATCAGGAATGATAAGCCCCACAATCTGCTGCATGCCTTAAAAAGGCTTGTTATAATTCCCACTGAGAACAGTGGAAAGATTCAAGGGAAATTATTGGCAGCAGCAACTATATTCTGTATGAATTCTCATTCCTTCATATTTAAACATAGCACGAACAGACACTTTGTCAGGTTTTGAGTAGGAGAGTCAAAAAATGCAGGAGTTAAGGGTCCAATTTTGTCCCAAACGGAGTGAGGTTAAAATGCCCGTGTGCTTTTGACAACCCTTTCCTAGCCAAATACATATATTTGTCTACTGGGATACTATTTATTTAATAAAACTAATACATATAATATGGTCCAAAGACAAGTAAGCAGGTACTCTGTGGCATTTGTGACCCTCTAGCTACAGCTCAGCACCTCTTGGAGCAGGTCTGGAGTGTGTTCTCGCACCCCAAGTCACTCCCACATTGTCTTTGGCTACAACTCTAGAATGGGCCACAGTGTCCACAGCTATACAAGTGCTACCAGAGGTGTTCTGGCCAGCTCCTTCTTTCAAACTACTTAGGCAGGAAGAGCTGTGCCACACATGCATTCCATCCCACACATATTTTCAGGCCATGCCAACACAAGCACCTTTGCATCTCGGCTGATGTCACAGACTTCCTGCATTCCCATGCTGTTGTTACACTTCCCAATTAACAAAACCAGGACAGGAAAACGGCAGAAACCTGTGCATTGCTAATCACCGCACTGGAGGTGACTGCATTTCCAGGACAGCTGGCAAGCCTTTCAAACAAGCATGCACACAAAAAATAATCCAATTAGGCACTTGATTCTTCAGGAAGAAAAGCATCATAGTATATGGAAGATTTAGTGTAATCCTGCAACAGTTTTGGTCTAACAATGCCTGCAAAAAATCTTAGAGCTAGAAAATTAATAAAATAGTCCCCTTCCTTCAACAAAAGCTCAGCTATGATGAGCTACCCAATAATCATTTAGTACTCGTAAAAGTTACATAAAGAATAGCTGCCTTGGGAAGTGGGAAGATTTAATTATTTTTTGTGTTGCTGTACCACTCAAAGTTCAAATGAACAATAAAGACAGTAAGAGTGAAGCATCTTACCAAAACATGTATTCCTAAAATCTTTGTACTAAAAGTGAGATAGATAGACAAGAACTCTTTGTTTAAGGGACAGAGAGTATCAGTCAATGCCTTGCCTACATCTCTCAGGACTAAAAGATACCACTTTGTAGCTTGTATCATTTTTCACCACAGTAACAGTTTTTTAAATGGTACAAGGAAGACATTCTCTGAAGGCCTTCCTTATCTGCAGATCCTCTGGATTTGAACTATGTGTACAAAGGTGTTGAGCTGATTATTCTTTGGCCAAGTGAGCAGTGAAAAAGGGAGAAAGAAGGGGATACAACAACAACAGACTGAAAAGCAAGTTCCAGAAACAGACTGGATCAGCATTGAAAGAAGAGCTTTTGCACAACACAAGTTGCATGAGAGGTTTGGAATCATAAGCAAATATATAATCTACTTGTTTTCGCCTTTCTTCAAAGAAACGAAACCTCGCACATTCTTCAAAAGTGAGGAAAAGCACACACAGACTGGGTGCAAATAGTGCAGAATTGGTGAACTCAATAAATGTAACTGTCATTTTCTCAGTGCCTTGTTGGTGCCTGGCAAAACATATTGCCTTGTCCAGAAGCTTCTAGCCTGTATTTGTATGTAACACAGGAAAGAAAGATTCTACAGATAAGGCAAAGAAGATGGAGGCAAAAATACCTACCAGCATGGGTGAGCTTTAAACATACAGTAAACTAGCAAAAGATAAGCACTATACCAATGCTCATGCTCACACATTCCAGCTGCACAGTGAAAGGAAACATAAACAAGGGAGAAAACTCACAGAATATTACCCAAAACTTTACAGGGAAGGGGCCATGTGCAAAACATATACAGTTTACCAGGAATCACTGCCAAAACGCATTTGCACTTAATCTAGTGTGTGAATGGTGCCAAGTAACCCTTCTGCCTTCTGTCAGCAGAACATAGCAAATATTGAGAGGGCACTGGGGGACATAAAGGAAGAAAAATGCCACAAGCTCCTTCTGCTTCAGCTAGAATTCTGTTGAAATCTACAAAATGTGTAGTAGAACTACTGCAAAACACAAATCTAGGGATGTGGCTATTTATACAGTTCTTATAGCAGTGCTAGTAGGAAAAAGAATGTCAAGAAAGAACGCATTTTTGTTTTTCCCTTTTCTTTCTATTTTTCTGTTTATCCCACCACATCGCTCTGTTTCCTTTCTCAGTTCTGCTAGAGGTAGGTTTCTTTCTAGAACTATGTCTTCCTTTTTTATACTTTCTTTTTTATAATATTTCCTTCTTCTTTTTATTCTTTCTTGTGCTCCTCCTGCTTTTGTATTTGTCTCGTTTTTCCATGGTTTCTTTTCATTGCCTTTCTCTTCCTGAATTTCTCCCCTCCCCTCTCCCTGCAGTGGAGGCAGCAGCTGGGAAGCTGTGCCAGCATTAGCCTCCACAGTGAGCACCCCTTAGGAATGTAATCGACTTGCTTCATACCTTTGCTATCAATTCCCCACTCAGCAGAAACCAACTATTAAGTCTCAGGGTACAGCTACACAGCCTCAGGTACCTGTTAAGGAAAACAGGTGCCTCAGCACCAAACTTCCAGTAAAATCCCTTGAACTGAATTTATGAAAGCACAGGCAAAACCCCTGGACAGGACAGGATCAGGAAAGCAGCAGGAAGCCCAGGCTATGATGGGAGTCAAGAGAGTTGTGAGCCAAGGCAGAGTGCAGGATGCTTTTAATATCTATGAATGAGGAACAAATACAGAGGGAAGAAACCCACACCTAAAAATCTCATCGTAATTATGATTTCCTTTAATGTAGTTGGAATACGGAGAATAGGTTTGATAGGCTGTGTTTTTATTAGCAAACCGAACTTACACTGACTGTCGGCTCAACACAGTCCCATAGTCATGGATAGTCCAGCTCATTAGCACACTGCCAGGCATAGTTTTGGCTCTGGCCACCTATTAGCCACTGTGACCTCTCAGAAAGGAACATATACCAGAGTTTGCTCCAGGACACAGCACAAACAAAGCCACTGTTTTCAGCAGGGGAAAGAGAATTCAGCTGCTATGGGCATAACCTGTGACATACCGCTTGCCTGAGAGCCAGAGGACTGACATGGATCTGTTTATTTACTAGTGTAAATCACAGAATCACAGAATAATTGAGGTTGGAAGGGACCTCTGGAAGTCATTTGGTCCAATCTCCCTGCTCAAGCAAGGCCACCTAGAGCCAGTCACCCAGGCCCATGTCCAGACGACTTTAGATTATGCTTAAGGCTGAACACTCCACAGTATCTACAGGCAACCTGTGCCTGTGCCCAGTCACCCCAGCAGTAAAAAGAGTGTTTCAGTTTGTGCCCACTGCCACTGGTCATGCCACTGGACACCACTGAAAAGAGCCTGTATCCCTTCTCTGTGTGCCCTCCTCTCAGGTATCCATGGATTATTAAAATCCCCTCAAGCCATCTCTTGTCTAGGCTGAACCATCCCGGCTCTCTCAGACTTTCTTCTCAGGACAGATGCTCTGGTGCCCTAATACTCTTAATGGCCCTTCAGTGGACTCTCTCCAGCATATCCACCCATAACTTGAGCCCAGCTGGAAGGCCACCATGTCCTGGTACATGGATATGTAGCACGCAGATTTCCTCATTCCTTAGTCCAACCAATGGACGTGTAGGGCAAGATTGCACCAGGCCGGCCTTGTGCCCTACCCAGTCTTCCCAGACGACCACATCATTCACCATCCGCAGCCTTTGTGCTACCCTGCAGGCACATAAAGGAAATCCTCGGTTTCATGCTTAGAAACACCACTGTGAGGGTTGCAGCCCAGATCTCCAGTACCCACACACCCTGCAGCAAACAAGGAAGAGCAAGGACAGAGAAGTACCCCATTAGGCCCAGAGATGTTTCCGAGTCTTTATTCCATTTAATCTCAGAATGAAACTGATGACTTGAGGAATTATTATTTTTCCCCAAGTAGAAATCAAACATCAGAAAGCAAATCTGAATTTTTTCAGAGCCTGCAAACAAGTTATTTTGTTTGTTTCTTTGCTGGGAATAGAGCCAAGATCTAGTCATTAAAGTTAAATTTTAAAAAGCACTCAACTGTTTGCTACTTTAAAAGCTGACTTAAGGCATTTAGTGCTAGAAGCTGTTAACTAATGGAAAACTCTGTCACTATGTAGTTTTCTGTCAAGGCAGACACCTCTTTCACTGTTCTTTAATGCTTTTATAATATAAGCCTTTATAACTTTTAGAGGTTTCTGTCTCTTCCTGTTTATTCCTCACTGAGAATATTCATGAAGATTTTTTTTCTCCTCTGAGGGCCTATACAAAAACAAAAGGGAGGACAGAATGGTGGTGGGGGAGCTCACCTACGACAATTTCACTTGTAGAGAATCAGCAATGGCCCCAATGAAGGAACCTTCCAAATCCTTGTCCCTACCTCAGACATGAGATCCAAAAGAAAGAATCTGTTTCAATGGGAGATAAAGAACCTTTGCAATACTACAGGCCACTAACCAAAATCTTCAGTTAGCAAAGATCCTCCAGGACAAGGCTCACTAAATTGATGAGAGGGGAAGTCCAGGAGCAGCTTTTCATCTTCGTACAACCCTGGTGTCCTTGGAAGTCATTTTGCAGCCAGCTGGGCCAGCAGAGATGTGCAGCTAGGACCCAAGGCAACATGATGGCATTGCCTCTTGAAGCCAGCCCAACCAATAACATTCCTAACAGGGGGCTTGGGTTTTCCAGTAGTCCCCACACTGACATGGTGCTGCTGCAACTCAGAAGATACAGCTGCACTTCAGCTGCGACACTGTACTGGTGTACTAAGACTGGAAAATACAGAAGTATTTTTTTCCTCGGATATTCCAGAATATCAAAGAGAAAAAAAAAATCAGAATCAGTAAGGCACTTAGAACTTCCTGGGGAACAGGGCAGCAGAAGCAACTAGGTCAAGCTGGTGTGAAGACAACAACTTTGAAATAGGTCATGTCTATAAAGCATAATGTGTAGAATATTAAAAGGTAAAATCCAAAGGCGAAAAAAAGAGAGTTGAAGCTGAACACTATGAAGTTTTTGACTCAGAGAAGAGTAAGTTTAGAGTGATAAAAGGTGAATGATATCATACAGCATGCAGCACAAGCAGAACAGAGATCTGGCCTTGTGTTCTGGTATTGCATCTGCAGTTGTGGAGACAAAGCTAGCGAAGAATGATAAGGGAGCAGGTAATTAAGTGTATGAATCCCACTGTGGCATGCAGTCTTTCTCCTCTGAGATGGGCAGAATGTAAAACTCAGACCAATGTTACAACAAAGAAGCACTGAAAACTAACCTTTTCCTCATGCCATTAGGTGATGGGTCAGGTTATAGATACGGAAATCAGCATCTGTATTGCTTGCATACCTTGGTACTTAGAGTCTAAAATTAAGTATATCAAACATACGGTCCAGCACATGAAGAAAACATGATCAATAACAATTTTACATTCTCAACTTAGGCTACATTTCAAAACACTTGTCTTCTTCTTGGGTGCAATACGGTACACAGTAACTAAGTCATACTTACCACATGATGGAATTAATTATATGCTCAATGATTTCAAGTTCCAGAAATATGGCAAGATTAGTACTGCAATACTTGCACTCTTAGACAGTAAACTGGGATAATCCTGTAAACCAGGAATGTCATGATACAGAACTAAAGCCATCCAAAGACTTGTTCTTTGGCTTACAATTACTGGAAGAGCAGCATATGCAGATACATGTAAGGTAGATATCCACTTCTCCAGGAAAACATCTGGTTTTCAAAATTACACACTGTCCCATTGTGGTCTGCAATCTACAGCACAGTAGAGTATTAATGAGGCGAAATAACAATATCCACCAAACAGTATGTGAGGAAAGGCTGCACTTTAAGGCGTATGGTCATCCCTTTCAATGGCAGCACATCTGCCATTTTTCATTTCCCCAGTCACTTCTCCAAGACGAAGAAATAAAACAAAAAGCAATGAGAACAGAAATTGCCCCGGCGGGGATTTTGTCAGGAACTCTGTTTCTAGCTTGTGCCGTGCCTCAAGAGACTGAAAGAACCCACCATCTTTCTTGCCAAAACCTGGTTTTCAGTGGAGGTCTTTAGACTGACATGGTCACCGCCATCACAAGGGCAGAGAAGTGGTGGGGAAAAGAGAGGCTCAGGTATTTGCAGTTATGGCTGTAGGCGGAGTTTGAGCTAACAAGGTGAGTTTTTTCTTCAGCTTCATGGTCTTAAGAGATTTGTTTTTACTGATGGTATATCTGTTTTCACTTTCTGATTTATTGTAAATCTTTTAAAAACAAATTTCTTTTGTCTGCTCACTGAATGTCTGGTTTTTGTTTAATCTCACAGAACCTATCTCATTCAGAATGTGAACTTCACATATTATTCAGGTCTGTTCAATTCTTGACCCCTGAAATAACATAGATTTTCTTCATAGTCTTGTTGTGAGTTCCCTAGGACATTTATTTTCTCTCTTGCATGTCTTTTACCAGAACTTAACAAAATAGCACTCTAATCTCAGCAAGAGGTCTCTAGCTACACCCCTAATACCATCACCATTTTTTTGGGCAAATAAACTAAACCTTCAGCATTCAAACAAAACCGGAGTTCATTCCACCCATTAAAAAGGTCCAGCTATGAACCCCTTATCTATCTGATTCCCAAATTCTCCACCTTCATCATCTAATTTTATTTCAAAGGAAGTTCTGTGTGGGCATGTATGTGTTTTTGTTCTTGCTTACAAACATATTGGTTCCACAGTCAACTCTAAAAGATGTATTATCAGCTAAGAAAGGGAGATCTCCGTGACACGACATTGATTTTTCTGATAAATACCCCAATTTATAAAGTCTTTAAAAAACCCCAAACAGAGATGTTTTTTGTTGTTTGATCAGATAGGAACCGAATTCTAACTCCTCCAGGAAAGAAAGACTAAAATTGTGTGGCAACATATTTAAAACAGTGAGAAACCTGTGAAAAGGGCAGGACTGCATTTTGTTTAATCCTGACTTTCATCTTGGTGGTAAATGAATTGAAAAGCAAATGAGAAATGAAACCAAGGGGCAAAGCTTGGCACTTTAGATCAGGATTGATAAGCTAAGCACCTTCTTTCAATAAGAGAATGAGAAAGCCAGTTCCACTTACCTCTCATTACAGGTAAGTGGGAACACATTCTGATATCTGCACTAGAGCAGTCCAGTGGAAAGTGCCCACAAACTGCAGCCATTAGAGAACACCAGATGCCCCCTTCTCATTGCCCTTCACTTACCTAGTACCAAACAGCATCTTGTCATCTACCAATGAAATGCAACATGAAATTTTTCAAGTTACCTTCAGTTTTACTTGCAAAAAAAAGGGGGAAGAAAATTACTGAGTTGAGACACAAACTGGAAAGATGTCCTTGAAAATTCCTTTCACAGCTATATTTACTAAACCAGGCTACGGGAAGATCTGTATTCATATCACTGCAAGAAGGATACAAATCCTTTACTTTTCAGCGGTCAGTAAAAAGAGTTCAGTGCACAAAGATGTAATCAATCCTTTTACAATTAATTTTGATATTTGGGTAAGAGACTGGAGTCTAACGAGCGGTTTTGGTTATTTGTGCAAATTTTCCCTTGCTTTGGAGCAAAAATACACTGCTTCAAACCAGATTTACATGAGCTCTGATTTGGATACAATTAGAGCTCACAAAAAAATAATGACTATATTGTAGAGATAATTGCTTCCCACTTAGGAAGTTAGTTGCTTCCCAGTGAAAAATGCTGTTCTGTAAAAAATGATGTTTATGGAAACATTGCTTTTAATTAAAATGCTTGAGATCCAGGGTGGAACATGGAGAAGGACAAAGTAACAAAATAACTCTGCAGCTATGTCATTCAGTGGAATGGGTAGAAAGTTCCAATCCTATTGCGTTCAATTTGAAGCACAAGCTGAAAAACAGAGGTCAAATTTCACAGAGATGACCAAATCATGGCATTGTTCACTATTTTTATCATTTGGAATACTGTCCTAAAATAGTCAGCTTGTCTCCTTTTATGCGTCTTGCCTTCATTTCATGATACTTTTTTTTTCACATTTTCTAGGAAATAAAATTACTGTGGTTTTCCGGGTCTGTGTCACGGATACTTTTTTTTTAAAACTTGACTTCTTAATAGTTAATGACATTGGCAATTTGTGAAGAGTAAGAGCCAATATTCAGCTGTTGTAAATCAATGTTCCTGCAGCAGTTTCCCTGCAGGTCCATTGATTCATAGCAGTTGATCTTCTGACAAATGTATTTCAGTCGGAGAATAGACAAGACAAGGTAGGCCCTTAACACAGCAAGAAGCAATAAAGTAACCTTGTGACAAAGCCTAGTTAAAAAAAGGTATCTTGGGAAATGGTTGGGCAAACACTATAAACCTTCTCTGCTTATTAAACAGAATGAGACAGCTATATCAATGACTGGAACATCATGCAATATTTATTCCTTCCTTCAATAAACATCGATTATAGGCTTGGTGGCACATCCTCTGTTCAGCAGCAGATAACACGTGAATGCAGATTTCCTCCTTATATATGCTTCAGTATTCTTTGCACATACACACACACACATACACAGAGAGAAACCTGAACACGTGCTCCTGAGTGCGGAAGTCCTTCTGCATTTAAAAGAAAGCTGGCAATACTTAGCATGAAATAGACACAAAAATCAGAGAAAGGAAGATGGTCTCCAGCAAGGAACTACTACCATGGTCTTACACAAGACAGTCCAGGAAGCTTGTTTGACGTGCCAGCTGGGTATTCATGTTGGCTAAGATGCTAGTAATTTCCACACCTGAAACTACAGAAACTTTACCTGATACTTACCGAATTGTAATTCTGCTTTACTGATTGAAAGCAGAATTACATGGCTTGCTACAACCAAGTGTTGACTTGCGTAGAGTCAGATCCTGTCTTCGCATTTTAAATTACACTTATTTTTCTTGCATTTGCAGGGAGTCAGAGGGATGGCAAGAGAGGGGAGGCTTTTATTCCTGTCATTATATTCTGGATTTTTACAAAAATTTATCAGAAGTAGTACTTGTTCCAGGAATTAAAGTTACATTATAAATCCTCAACTCTTCTTGTCCTCCAGCAAGAGAAGCACTACATTTAGTTTTGTTTCAGTCGTCTGGTATATCCTCTATCATTCGTGAACCTGCAAGATTACTGAAATAGCTTTGGTCAGTCGTTCAACAGAGGCAAAACTTGCCATCAGTCTTAAAATATCAGGGCACATCGAAGATGGTCTGGCCTGGTGTACCGACTTAAAGGCCTAGATTGTCTTCAGCTGTCATTAGTATTAATTGTGAAGGATTTCTATGGAGCTGCAAGTGAAGACTGGTACAAAAGAAATATTTTAACATATTTTAACCTTTTAACATATTTATGCTCAGACTCAGTAGTGTACAAAATTTTCTTGCTCTTTGTCTTATCATTAATGTACTTTTCAAGTGATTTGCAGTTACTTTTCACGTCCTTTATTAAAGGCATCACATTCTGTTCACTGACGCTTCTGATACCTTTATCTCTGCCTGCCCATGTTGTACTTTGAGACTTGTCCCAGCTCTCTGACCTGTGCTCCAACCTCTGTATTTTTATTCCTTGTGTTAAAGGCCAATAAAGAACTTAAAATTTAGCCAAGCTGGTTTATTTCCACACTTCTCTTTCCACTGTACCCTTAATATTAATCCACCAAAGAGTTGTGAGCTAACTGCATCTCATTTTTTTCAAATCTGACCCTCACAAAACACCCTAGGAATTCCCAAAGATAAATTAAATCTACCTTTTCAAAAACCATTTTGATTTTCCTGTTTCTCCTTTGTCCCTTCCTCAAAGATGAGAAATACTGCCATTTCATGATCAAGCCATACATTTGATCTATATGTGAATTTCCAGTTACTCAAAAAGTAACTGCTGAAAAAAGTGCTTTTACCCATTTTGGGTTGAAAACATATGGAGCAGTAGCTCTTTATCTCTCATTCTCAGAGTATGTCTACACTGTGAAATTCCTGGCACATTGCTTACCAGCCAGGGCTCACATTCAGCCTGTGTTGCAGCCACTCCCTATATGAATACTATAGAAGAGGAAAGCAGACTTACAAAGTGAAAGAAAAGACCAATTTAACTTCCTTCCACTTCCACTGCTACAGAATTCTCAACAAAAGGGTGAAGATTCACAGCCTGTTCCTTGGCTTTCCATGTGGTTGCAGTTACACTGAACTTTTGAAAAATGGTGTGATCTCCAGCAGCCAAGGACTTGTGTCATCAGTATGAGAGGCATGGAGCAATCACAAACAAGTTTTGTCAGATACTTCAGAGCATTCTCAGACATGGCATAAATTCACAGCTCTAAGAATATGAAATATTCATGTGGGTACAATTACAAGAGATTTAATTATTTATCATGTCCAGTCATTCATATCCTGTTACAGAAAAAAGAATAATTTTACTATCTAACCCAGGCAAATCCCAAATTAAACAGAGAAAAATGCCTGTGTGGAAAGGAGAGCAACAAACCTTGTTTTAGCTGAACTTTAAACCTGCCCTGGTATCATCTGTTGACTCCAGCCTAGTACAGAGTGTTTGATCCAGTAACAACTGACTTGGGTAACTCAAAATGATGCCTCAGAATATTGTTCGATACAAGGTTACTGGTTTCTAGAGAAGAACCTAAAATTCTCAGTGAGATGGTTATCTTCCATATGGAGGTTGCAAAGGAAGCAATCTGCAGCAACCAGAAAGAGCAGAGAGCCACGTGAAGTCAGCATTGTGCTCTTCTGAGCACATTAACAATGTAATGCAGAAGGACAAAGGTGCCTTTTAAATTTTTTCCTTCTCAGAAGTGGCAGACGGATGTCTTCTGTCTTGGCATCTACAGTCCTTACCCAGCTCCTATCTATGGACTTCATCGCAAAGCCAAGAAGCCAAGAGCACATTTTGAAGCACAGTAGGAGATGGAAGCTCAGATGGCAGAGGTTGTGCAAATTTATATGTGCAGAATTTGTGTACAGCCTGGATGTGGCAGTGATACCCATTCTTCTGAAGCTTTGACTAACAAGTAATTCCAGGCATATTAAGCTAAGGATGGAGAGCACAGTCTGGTGTTACGTTCAGTGATCTGTACCAGGGACAAAGCAGATTACTAGTGATTGACAGAAAATAACTATGCAAGATTAAAAGAAGATAATTCATTACTTTTCTGTGAGAAAAGGATGAGCCCCAGATGGCTTCATCATCCTTGGGCTAGCAAGAAGAACCAAACTCATCTATAAAGATCTTCCTTAGTACATTTCACTGTGTTAGATAATGATATCAATGTATGCGATACTTTCCCTCTATTCAGCCCGCTTTTAATAAAGTTAAGAAACAAGTCAAAGAACTACGAAAAATATTAAAAACTAAACAAACATGATATTTGATTTTGTAAAAGGCAGGAGGGAAATAAGAGCTGTCCAGCAAAGACCTGTGTGAAAATGCATTAGAGCCACTGTGAGCATGGATAATTCAGAGATTCTCTACTGTGGCTCACAGCCCCATATTCAGAGGTGCTCAAACCTTTCCGGGGACTCTTTCAAGAGCTACAGCTTTCAGTGGCCTTACAAGAAATGCATATGAATGGAAATACCTTGCAGTTTAGGGCAAGTAGGGCAACTTACAGACAAGTAGTTGACTAGGACATACGATTCTGTTTGTCACTAAAAAGGCATAACAAAAACACCTATTGATTCTCTGTCCCATTATTCAGCAGTATATTAGACAAAATGCATAATGCATGATACTATGTACACCGTATCTATCTTCCCAAGGAGTTATTACTGTTAGGAGGATGTTTTTCAGTTTCTTGTGTCTATGGGTCTGTCTTCTGAATATTGAATATTTGTTTTTTTGAACGATTTCGTACCTGGAAGAAAACATCCTACATCCATCTTAACAGTAATTGTCCCCAGGGACAGGGAAGAAGAGATGCAGCTAAAAGCCCAGCAAAACTTTTACAATAGCAAACAATGATGGACTGCAGTATTATCCCTAACATAAGCACACAGGAAGGTTCATAATGTCCTACACTTTTTCTGGTATTCTGGTTTTCTGGCTAAGGCATAAAGCAGAGCCAACACTATTGTCAACACTAAAACTACTATTCCACTGTGCAAACCACTTCAGAGACAATGTAGCCACACTGCAAAAATCTTAGTCACTTCTGGAATACCTGTTATTCACACTCAAGGTTTGTGTGCAGCTTCTCATAAAGTATGCTGAAACCTTGTCAGCGTTTAAAACACCTCCAAATTTAAGAATACTTACAGGAGTAGTGATTTAGATTATATCTATTTGTAATTTTTTACAATGTGATAAACCAAATCAGGCAAAAAATTTTCAAGAATGAAGGTTCAGAAGCCTCGGATCAATCTTCACTTAACCATCAACATCAAAGCTTCAACATGTCTACATCACTGCAACAAATGGCTTGTGGGCCCCTACCTCACTATGGCATTCTTTAAAATAACTTACGCTAGCCATATAGTAGCAGGTCTCAGCAGGGCAAAACATTAATAGCAATAAAGCCCAGCTGAGGATTTTTCTTTTCCTTTTGTGTTGAATAAAATATTTAATGCCAGACATTGCAGAGGCTGTCTACTCGGCCCTAGTGCGGTCTCATCTGGAGTGCTGTTTCCAGTTCCGGGCTCCTCAGTACAAGAAAGACAAGGAGCTACTGGAGAGGGTCCACTGGATTAAGGATTCCAAAGAGGATTAAGGGACTGGAGTATCACTCTTATGAGGAGAGACTGCAGGAGCTGGGCCTGTTCAATCTAGAGAAGAGCAGACTGAGAAGGGGTCTCATTCATGCACATAAATATCTTAAAGGTGAGTGCCAAGAAGATGGTGTCAGACTTTTTTCAGTGGTGCCCAGCAATAGGACAAGGAGCAGTGGACATGAACTAAACCACCAGAAGTTCCACTTCAACATGAGGAAGAACTTCTTTACATTGGGAATGGCAGAGCACTGGAATCAGGCTGTGCCAGGAGGGCATGGAATCTTTCTGGAGATATTCAAAACCTTCCTGGATGTGTTCCCGTGCCACCTGCTTGAAGTGACCCTGCCTTGACAGGGAGGTTGGACCAGGCCCCTTCCAACCCTAACAATTCTGTGAAATAGCAACAAAAGCTCTTGCAAAGCTCTCATTTCTCTAACTCTTCCCAGTGCATTTTAATATTAAATATCTTCTACTCTCTGTGAAAATGAAAATCAATTTTGGCACGGGAAAAACATATATACCAGTGTTCATCTTAAGATGAAAAAAGAAAAGTGTCCTAGGTTACAATGTAAGATGTGCCCAAAAGTATGTATTCTATCACCATCTGCATAAGCTGTTAAAACCGGTGGGACTGTGTTCCCTCATCTCCTTCATGGCTCCTACTTGATAAACTCCGGGGATATCTTCTGTTAATGGGCCAGGTATTGAAACCAGGTGGGGCAGAGTTCTTTATCTCTCCATGACCCATCCTCCCTCCAGGGGGGTATCTTCTGTTANATTTCTGCTCTGTCAGTGGAGTTTTTTTATATACTATTGCATTTATTTTACTTTTCCTATTAAATTGTATTTCTGACTTGGAGTCTCTCACTAATTTGCTTTCAAACTAGTACAAAAAGGATGAGGAAATAATCGGCGGCAAGAGTACTCTCATGGACTGGAAAGAAAACATCGTGCCAAGGAAACCTCTGTTATAGCCTTCCTGACGCACCACACATACATGTATGTATGGGACACACACTTAGCCTCAACGAGCAATTGCAATTTGCCAGTGTTCTAAAGGAGCAAGATTTGGCCCTTAATCAAAACATGGTCAAATCTTATATGCGAATTATGTTAGAAATACCAAAAAAAGAGTGTAGCATGAAATCTGACTACTCCACGCTCCACAGCACAGTCTGGAAGCAGTGGTTGCTGCTATCCTGATGAGGAAGGTGGTACAGGAGGCATCAGGCACACTGCTCTGGTCATCACCTCCGTTGAGGAACACCACACAGACTTTTGCCAGGCTTTTTTTCCTCTCTTGGTGGGAAGGTCCTGTGGACATATTTCACAGAGATAAGAAAAATATAACTCACCTGAACTGTAGCATCACTGAAGAACTGTAATATGTTTGAGCTATGCTTGGGGGCTTGGACTGAAACACTGTTCACTGTTGAATATCACAGTCAAGGAAAGCAATATAAAAATAATGAAAATCAAGGTAAATCATAAATAATGAATTTGTACCCAAAAAAAAAAATCTAAATTTTGTCTTTCTAGCAAGAGAATGATGGCCCTGAAACATGATCAATTGAATTTCTGTTAGTCTTATGAGAAGTTCTTTGCTCTTTGTTTTGGTTAGCAATGAAAACATAAACAGTTGAATAAAAATTCACAAGATAAATAAATATTCAGGAATTATTCTTGCTTTCAAACACAAAAAATAAATACATGAAGATCTACATTTCAATTTTATTGTGCAGTTCTAGCAATTATATTAATAGCATTATTTAAAGATTAAAGGATTGCCTTTGAAACACTCAGGATAGTGGCTCAAACTTATAAGAGCAAAGAGTTTTTCAGGACAAAGCCAACAAACCAACCAGAGCTTATCTCTCTGTTATGTTAAAATATATCTGAAGCATTAGACATCCATTAATGTGAAGTGCAGGTTTTATGTTCAGTACTGTCCTAGGACGTGGTGACTGATTCTACTTCAAAGTGTTTTGATCAAACAGTTCCTCGCTGTATTATTCATGGCTGGAGATGACAGACTGTTTTCTGATAGACTAGTAACCCACTTGAAATATTTGCTCCTCATCAAGCCTGAAGAGATTTAACACAATTTTCCTGGAAATAAGGGTCTGAGAGCATGCTGTTCACAACCTGAACTCTTTCATGAGGATGTCACACAATGCCAGCCCAACTACAGCAGTTGGTGTCATGTTCAACAAGAGCATAATCAGATCCAGCACTACACCTGCATGGATGAGCATTTCAGGTATGGATTATCCTGACCAAGTAGCCAACAACCACTTAACAGAGCCTACGTACATCCAAACAGTGGATGCTCTATCGTACTGCCACAACAAGAAGATGATGTGTACAACTCTTACGATGTGTACAGCTGTTGATGGTTATATAGCATCTGCATTGCTGTCCTCCCACTGGCATTATCTCCCAAAGAACTGCGTCCTCACACTGGAAACCCCAGCAATCATGTCAGCAGCTATGCATAGAGCATGTCACTGAATCCCAAAAAATAAAGTATGGAACGTACATCACCATGCAGGCAACCACCACTGTCAGCCAGATCAGGACAAAGGCATGATGGCTACACTAGAGGACACTCAGTCTGCTTCTCTTGAATACAAATTGCAGCAGTTTCCTGACACCCTTAGCTCAGCTCAACTCCAGAAGGCTGCTCCTAACAGTAGAGCAGTGTATATCAAGGTTTGTCTGTTTCCAAAGAATCATTCCCCTTAGCTTTAGTTGTTCTGTCTGGGTGATAATTCTTGTCTATTGTAGATTCATGGGATCATCAAGGAATACATCAATATGTGTTCTTAGTCCCCAGTGCTTTCAAAATACATTTATACCTAACAATTCAGAAAAAAAATCTCAGTTTAGAAGTGTTTTGTCCACTTTTTTCGGGGAAGGCTCACTCACTAAGAACAGTAAGGAGATTTTTAAAGAGCTCTGAGTTAACTGTTTCCTTTTCCTCAGCATTTGAAGATGTTGGACAGGTTGAAACAATTTGACCTCCTGGAGGCTATGATTTTGATATGGTGATCACAGAGGTAGGTGTTTCTGAACATGGTAGTACCAGGGCACAAATAAGTAAGTGCTGGACATGGCACACAACATGTAACCCTCCTTCACTACATCCAAGACATATTGCTGGGAAATCAGTATTAGAGCAGCCTTGTCAAAAGTGGTTTCATCCAGTGGGCAATTTCTAGGACTTCTAAGTATCTTCTTTACAGCACTCTTATATCAAATTCCTTTCTTCAGCTCACTGCAAGGCAATCACAGTGTCCAAAGAACACTGTTATTTTTTTATTTCATTCTAGCCAATCAAAACAACTGTGTAGCACTTACAGCTTTCATGGACATTTCTGGCATTTCTATTTAAGTAGGAACTGTCAGAATAACAATTCATATTTTGCATGCAGGTTAATTCAATTTGCTTCCATATTACGAAGTCCAATTTAACAGCAGAAGTGAAATAACAAGAATCCAGCTGTCCTATCTACTTACATATCAAACAGAAACACTATCTCTTCCAAAGGACAGTAAAAAGCCCTTATTGGTTGTCCAGTCTGTCTAGCGTCAAATTACTTTGCTATTCATAAGTCCTGATTCTAGCTCTAGCATAAATGAAAACGTGCAAATGTTTGGAAGACAAGACGCTAAAACATTGTACTTGTTATTTATAGAACTTCCTTTTTTAGGTTTTAAATTGTTTGACAAACCCGATTAGTGAAATATTCCCCTTTGCAAGGAGAGTAGTGTGGAGCAAACAGTGTCTCCTACAGCATTCTGTTAATTCCACACAGTGGAAAAGACAATTTTGTTCAGGTCCAGGAAGAGATGTGGAGAGCACGTACGAAAAGCACAAAGCATTTTGAAAGACATGAAAGGTACAATGTATTTCCTTCCTGTAGTAGTCTACTTTTATAATAAATTAACTAATACGTAGATTGAACTGTGTTGGCCTGGTTTCTCCTACATAAACATGAAAGGAAATATTAATTATGGAATAAAGTATAATTGCCTAAATCCATAAACAGTCCCATCAGATTCCAGTACCTATGAACATATATTTTAGTTTCATAGACAAGAGCGCTATCACAGTTGCTTGCTAAAAAAAATATCTGATGAAGCAGGTACTTCGAGTGGCAGAGGACTCAAGGTCTGTTAGAAACTTCTCTGAAGAAGGCCAAGGACTCTCCTGAGATGCATGACATGTATCTGAGGTAACAACAAGCAAGAGGAGCTCCAACATAACTCTTAAAGTATTGCTGAAATCACAGAGAATTTGCCAGCAACAGGCACTTCACATACCTTTGTTATTTTTATCTAGCACATTGATTTCCTTTTCCAGTTCTCAGCTTGCACAAAATCCTCTATACTGTGGTCAGTTTGGAAGATACATATAGCAAATTCCCACAGAAAACCAATGTGGTCTTTCAGAGAGGAAAACAAACAAACATACAAAAAAAATATATTAAAAAGCAAGTGGTTTGGGATTGGGTGGTCTCATAGAAAGTGACTGGGTTTTTTTCTGTTCCACTTTGCCATATCTTCTGGAAACTACAGGGAACAAAATTTGAAGACATCACACAAGTAAGTTTTCCAGTTGATCTATAGAGAGCTTACATACCAACTGCCTGAATTTCATGGGACACTGGTAAAAATTTGATTTTCTAAACAATCCAACCCTTCTCCTGGGAAAAGGGATTTTTCCTCTTATTTTCCTTTTTCATACAACTGCAGGATAGTGGCTAGTTCTAAGAGAATCTGTGAATTTGCATTAGTGCACATAGTTCATACGAGAAGGACACTTTTGAAACAGACTTCTTTACTGTGAGGCTGGTGAGGCACTGGCACAGGCTGCCCAGAGAAGCTGTGGCTGCCCCACTCTTGAAGCTGTTCAAGGCCAGGCTGGGTGGGGCTCTGAGCAACCTGGTCTGGTGGGAGATGTCCTTGTCCATGGCAGGGGAGTTGGAACAAGATGATCTTCAAGCTCCCTTCCAACCCAAGCCAGCTTATTGTACTATGATTATTCCCACTTGTTGCTCTCTTGTTTCCACTGCAGAGCAGTCTGTGAGTGTTCAAACACCCTCAGAACCAGCTCTGCTGATCTGCTTCTATGGGACCCTTCTTTAGGTATATTAGTCAGGGATTAATATCTTAGTTTGAGGCACTGCTGTGTGAAAGGAGGTCAGAACTCTTCAGGCAGACGACCCAGATCCCTTACTGCTGCTCACTTGCCCAAAATCAAAGTTTCTCACTTAGTTTTTGAGTTGACCCCAAGCAGAGTTTACCTTCCTCTCAAGTGGGATGAAAATTCAGAGAAAAGAGACTACCACAAAAGCATTTACATAGAAATTACTGAATTAAAATTAAAAATATTTGGAAAAACAAAATACCAAAAATGTAATGTCTGAATCAACACCCACGAAAACATCAGCAGAGCAATGTGCTGTCTTAAAACATATTCTGTTTTACCACTGCAGTTGGTCCTAATAATCTGTTCACTAATTTGTCTGTTAGTTCCAGAAAACTATACCATTCCTTTCCCTGCTATCCTCTGCCAATTATTCCTACTTCATTGTAATCCTCCAGAGTGACACTCCATCAGCTTCACATGAAAAAAAACCAAAACAAAAAAACCCACCCACAGTAATTTGACCCAGTATAGCACAGAATATTACCCTTAAGTTTCAGGGTCCAGATGAAAGTTAAAACCCCCTCAATAGTGATAATCAGAAAAAAAAAGTAATACTTAGAAACAAAAGAATGTATTTTTTGTTATGCACCTGGGCATGAAGCCACCTGCTCCCACAGGATATGCACCTGGCTTTGTCCCTCATGGTCTAATATCCCAGTATACTCACACTTGGCACTACACAGTGCTAATGTTCAGCCTAAATGTCTTGGAATCCAAAGCCATGCAATAACACTGAGCAATATCCATAGTTTTGTTTTGGTTTTTTTTTTGCTAAAAGGAAAAGGCATCAAATATAGGCATCCTATGTGACAACAATGCTACTGCAAATCCCATGTGATACTGCCAAGATAAAACATCCTGTAGAGACTAAGGTCACGTGCACATGGACATAAAGGAGGCATTGCACAGCTCAGGCGTGCTTACTGCTGCAGGAAAGAGCTTGGCATCTCCAAGCTTGCTGCCACTCCAACACTCACAGGCAGGCTCTGCTCCAGCTCTCAGCAGAGGGGCTGAGACATGAGCACCATGGCTTTTGTTCTCGCTATTGGTGCCAGCCATCCCCATTGCAGAACAGGCATAAGGAAATCTCTCCATCCCTCTGTTCTCATGCTCCCTTCTTGCTCCAAATCTTCCAGCTTTGTGCTGGAACAGCACAAAATGAATGCTTAGCCATACACACTCTTCTGCCACTTCAGCTAAACAGGAGAAAATCTTTGGCTGATAAATAGAGAAAGCAATTGAGGATAGAGGTGTCTTGATTGTCAGGTGAAAAGGTTAGAGAAACTCAAATCTTTTAGCAGACTCCTCTCAGAAAACAAATTTTTAAAAGCCTGCAGTATCTAAACTACTACATATTTCAGCTTCCTCCTCAGGGATGTATCTGTATTAGCATTTACTGCATTGCAGGGTTCACTTTAGGTTTAAATTTGTTTTGCATATATACTTGGATTCTTGCAATATCACTCAAGCTCTGGTGCAGTCAAAGCACTTTTCTTCCTGGTGATCTGAGGCTGAAGTCTTGTGTTAGAGCAGCCTCTGTCTCACCCCACCTGTGATGGTGGCACAAGGCCCTCCTGTGGCTGACACTCTACAATCCACGGCACACACACATGACAATCCTAGGCCCAGCACCTGAGAAAAACTGGACCTGGAACTTACAGGTCACTGCAAATTAAATCCCAATTCTTTCCTTTTGTGCCACATCAATAAGTAAAGTAATACATAGTCTGAGTTTCTGCAGGCAACTCACCTTGGAGTCCTGCTGTCATATTTGCTCATGCTGAACAGGCTTTCTGGTCTTTTACCTCTGCTCAAAACAATTCTAAAATGCCATTAATTAACATATATTTACCGAGGACTGAAGCTTTCCTACAACTTCAAACTTCCACAAAAGAAAACATGAGTAAGTCAGAAAATAATCACCAAGGACTGTACATACAGGTATTAAGGAATTCAGTTAGGAAAATTCAGTGTTCAGAAGTCTATTACCCAGGCTATAGATCATGCAGCACTGCTGACTTTAATGACTTGACATCATTCCTGTTTTCTTTATGCCATTTTGTATGGTATTGCCTTCCTGTCTGTTCATGAGCACAGCTAGGGAGTTTGATTGTCACACATAGGCACACACACACACACACACACACACACATTCTCTCTCTCTCACTCCATTTGTCCAATCCTGGATATATTTATAAGTGAACTAATATTTCAAATCAACTCAACGTAAATGTAGCGTGTATTTGTTCAACCAGGCTAATATGTCAGACTTAAATGCCTGCATTTATATCTGTCTGATATGAATTATGCATGAGCATATATTAGCAAGCACTCTCTTTCTCTTCTGTTAAGCTTTGAGCTGGTCCCTTGGGAACTCATTATCTCCAGTGGGTTTCACAAGTGCTTGATGTGACTCTACCAGAATTGTTATTGTACCTTCCCAGAAAGACTGTGATACTCTTCCCAGACACCTACAGTGCAATTCAGAGTCAACTATCTAACTGTCTAATAGCAGTGAGTATTTTTCCCACTGAGCCAAAGTAGTGAAATTGAATTATCTGGAATATTACCGGGTTTTTTTTCCAGAGACAGACATAGCCATTGGACAGGTACTGCTGGAATAATTTCAGGGCTGTTCCTTTCCCTGGCAATCTGCTTCGACTTACTTTTCTCTTTCCAGAGGAGGTTTTGATTTTGCTTTTTTTTAGCCACCTCGAGATGGCGACTCTGCCCGATGCCAGCGCCGATGTAGGAGATGAAAGGCAGCCCGCAGCTCAGGTGCCGTATCCCGCTCTGCAACACCCTGTCAGCAGCTGGGAGACGTCGAGAGAGCTGGTCCATCGCCATCTCCGCCACCTCCGAGCCTCGCACCGCCAGGGTGGCGGACGCGGGAGCCACGGTATCCCTCTCCCGCCCGTCCTGCTCCGTCAACACCGGCATCTCAGCTCGGGCACCGCTGGGCACCGGCAGCCAGGGCTCCCTCGCGCTGAGGAGCTGGCGGCAGGTTGGCTTTTCCCCACTCGCAAGCCACGTGGCACCCTCCCGCCACGGGATTTCGTGACTTTTCCGTGGATCTCTCTCCCTCGTGCCGCTGGATCTCCCGGGGGCGCAGGGCAGCGGCGCCCTCTGCGGGCCGCGGCGGGAAGGGCGCGGGAGGTGCGCGGGGCGATGGGAGGCAGGACCGGCGGG
Source organism: Rhagologus leucostigma (assembly GCA_013397725.1). Taxonomy (NCBI): domain Eukaryota; kingdom Metazoa; phylum Chordata; class Aves; order Passeriformes; genus Rhagologus; species Rhagologus leucostigma. Next base: position 988,534 of record VZTD01001501.1, on the reverse strand, counting down.
GAACAGGATGGGGAAGCAGCGCAGGTCCCCGCCAGCAGCCCTGGGTTAAGAAGTTAAGAGCACACACGCCCCGCCGTGCCCTGCCTTGGCGGGATGGAGCCCTCTCAGCTGCCGCTTGGGCACGGCCCCTGCCGGCGCTCCGCACCCCCGCACGGTCCGCGCAGCATGGGCGGCTCCCAGGGGAGCATCGGTGTCTCGGGGCTGCCCGGCTCCCTTCCCGGAGAGGGAAAAGCAAGCTGCGCACTGGCTTGCCTCCAAACTGTAAACCTGAAGACACAGATTCGGCACAATGACGCCTGAGCCCAGCGCTGGGTCCGAGGAGCGACTGCTCCCGGGGAATGAGCTGCGGGGAGTTGCGGGTGGTACGGCACGGCTGCCCCAGCCGGCCCTGCCCGGCTCCCTGCGGCCTCGGCGTGGCAGCCCGGGCGGCCCGAGCTTGAGTGCACTTCCTCCATCCCCCGAAAAGGAGGAGGCGGGAGGGCGGGGGAGTGTGCGAGGCTGCTGCGGACACCTGGCGGGCATCGCCTCAGGGCAGCACCGGCCCGGCCGAGGGCGCTGAAAGGGGCAGCGGTCCCTGCAGCGGCCGGGGTAAACTCTGGTAGTTCTGTGGTCAGTGAGGGAGAAGCCACGCCGAAGGCATCTCCATCCACGTCTTTCTGGGGGGATCGTCCATAGCTTTATACTTTGCTTTGCTTTGCTTTTTAAATAAAATGAGCGTCCCGTCTTCCCGAGCAGATGTTCGGAAGAGCCTAGGAGAGGAAGGGGAGGACGGAGATATTTGTGGCCCCGGGCTCAGGTGACAGGAGACTACAGAGAATGGAACCCAACACCCCAGACCCCGCACCTGCCGCCGCCGGTAAGCGCGGCCAGAGCGAGCCCTCCCGCCTGCGGGCGACTCCCGACGGCCGGAGCTGCCGATGCTGAGGGCACCTGGAGCCTCTCGCCCAGGCGGGAGATGTGGGCATACCCCCGGTCAGGAGCATTTTAATTACCCAGCTGCAAGCCAGCCGGGGCTTCCGGCTCCTTCGTGCCCAGCCGATCGCTGCCCTCCGGAGAGAGCCGGGAGCGCCCGTCGGAGGCCGGCCCGTGGGGCAGGGCCAGCCCCGCGGAGCCCGCACACCTCCGCAACCAGCGGCAGCGCGGCGCCGGCCGGCGGCAGGGAGGGAAGGAGGGCGGGGAAGGAGCCCCTCTCCCCCCGTGAAGGGCACACACCCCCGGTGCCGGTCCCCGGGGCGGGGGGAGGCGGCAGCGGGGGGCTGAGCGGGCGGGGGCCCCGGCTGCGTCAGAGATGTGTAAACACCGCGGCGGTGCCCGCCGCTATTTAAGGGGCCGAGGCTGAGTCTCCCCCGACTTCCCTGCTTGGGCACACACGGGACTCACTGCTCCCAACTCGAGTGGCACCTTGGAAAAGTGCAGCGGAAAGGTAGGGAGCACCTGTCACCGTCTTCTGACGGCACCACTGCTGAGGGTGGGGAAGCAAAGGAAATGGGGATGCCTGGCTCATACCTGTGCGGCGGCTCGGAGGGCATCCCGCTCAGTGCCGGAGGAAGTGGAATTCTCCACCGGGGAAGAATTCCGGGCGCTCCCGACGAGCGCGGGCAGCCGGGCGGACCCCAGCGCGGGGTGCGGGGAGCAGCGAACGGGGCTCCCCACCGCTGGCAAGGGAACCGGCCAGCGGTGGTGAGATGTGGGCTTTGGAGATCGTACCAAGGACATGAATACTTAGATATGTATATATATATGTATGTGGATGTGTTTATTTATTTGTTTATTTACTTATTTATTTATATGTATATGTGTAAAAAATACAGGACTCGGGACAGCTGAAAGGATGCAATGCACCTTCGGTTTCTGAGTCCCCAAATCTAGATGAGTACACCACTAATAATCACGCTGGAGTGACATTTCAACTTTCTTCATTCATCTCCTAAGAATATTTTAAAACCCCCATGTTTTATATACTGTGAATTATTTCAGTCTAGTGTATGTGTTGGGCAAATAAACTTAATTTTATTCCCTTCTGTATTAAGTGTACTGTTAAAGAATCGAAGTGGTTCAAAAAATCTCACTTAGCTAATTCATGTGTATTTATAAGTGAAAATTACCCCCGCAGCATGAAGTACTAGGTAGCTTGTCTCTTCTAAGAATTAAGAGTAATTTCTGTTTCCAGGAAAAAATACTACTTCAGCTTATGTGATAAAACGATTTAGTGAACCAACATTGTTTTGCTTAGTACACATTTAAGGAAGCAGTAGAAATCTAACTTATCTGTTTAATATGAAGAGAATTATTAAGTTGCAATGTATTTCTTACAGCTTTTAACTATACAACTTTTACCACTCCAGCTATTAGATCGAATGCTTTGGGGCAGGAGTATTAGATTTTGGTTTTTCTTTCACTGGGACAAGTTTTTGGTTTTAATTTTTGTATGTGATGAAATGAAACCTCTTGAACACTAAAGTTCAAATCAGTGAAGGTTGGTAGAATAAAGGCTCTTCATAGAACTTGTCAAAACTGAGTATCTGTAATAACAGCAGGGTTTTAATGCAATAGCAAAATACTGGAATGTTTCAATCACGAGTTTTTTCACAGAGATGGATTCATGTCCCTTAAGTTTTTATGAAATACAGCTTCCAAAGAAAGAGAAGCAAATAAGAACTGAGTAGATCAGGGAGATACAGCACATACTAGGCTGGAGGAAACAAAATTAATTACCTGTACCTTCCTCTTTATCAAGGATATTTAGCTATTCACATACGTGTTTTCCAGCTTAAGACAGATCTCAAAGTTACCTGCATTAAAAAAAAACAACCCCAACACAAGCCTGGTTTGCTCAGAATCCAGCATGGCTAAGAGAAGATGGGGTTAGGGACTGCACAAAACATAGCAAATCTGGCCATGTAACAGCCCACTGTTCCTTTTCTCCCCAGCAATGTACAGCGGGATATGCATCTGTGTGCTCCTTGCTGTGCTCTCGATGAGCTCCTTCGGACAGCAAACCCTGGGCTCGCACAATGGGAATCCTCTGCCTGCTGAGCTGGAGCAGAGCCTGACAGAACCTCACCGGCACGTCCGCGCCCCGTCGTCCATGGGGCCCCTGAAATCCCTGCCACGGCTGGATGGCAGCAGTGACCAAAGAGCCAACATCGGCGCTTTGCTGGCCAAGTACCTCCAGCAAGCCAGAAAAGGTACTGCTTATAGCCTGCTTCTGTGCCACTGGAAATTCCTGCAGGGGGACCTAGGAGTTGAGATAATCCTGTCATCATCTAACATGAATTCCTAGAGAAGATAGGATTTGGGTTTTGCCTCTTTATTCCTGAAGTATAGAGCATTCCAAATGCTCTCTCCCAAACCCCCCCTATAAAAAAGATTTCTTTGTAGCAGCCTCTGAGAATCATGTAAAGATAACTGGGGAAAATGTCACCTCCATGTCAGGTTATTGTCCAGCTGTTATTTTTAATTTCATTGCCTTATTATTTTGGTGATATTTCCAGTACGTTGTATCTCAGATAAAGCAAGTACATTTTCTTTGAAGTTTTTCATTTAGTTGAAATCCCCCCTCCCTCTTTTAAAGTTAGAAGAGCAGGAAAACTTTTCTGAGGATAAATGTAGACCAAATGGCTAGCCTCATCTCAACCGGAAATACCTGTACCAGGGAAATATTCTGAGTATTGGATTTTTCATGTATTTGTTCCCAGAGGAAATTACAGTAGTGTGAAAGCTTTCAAAACACCAGAATTCGCATTTATTAGTGCAATAACTAAAAGCAGTGATAAGTAAAAGTGTATTTGCTTCAACACAGGTTGATTTCTGATAGATTTTTGGTCTTAGGCAGTCTGGGAACAGTCTTGCTGTTACCTTAAACCTCCGTGGCACAGTGTGACAAAGACATGAAGAATCAGTAGAGCAGTGGGATTATAGAGCATTCTCATAATGAGATTTATTAGTAATTTGAGGAACCAGTTGTATTACATAAGAGAAAGAGTAAAGCTATCCCTGTTGACACTGTACAGAATGTATTTTACATTGACAGAAAAGCATGCCATCAGTGCTACCAGTAAAAATGATGGCTCAAAATCATTGACCACTGAAACTTCCCCAGGAAAACATTTTTCCTTTTGAGCTGGCTCATCTCTGTGCTGCTCTGTGTCTCAATGGAGTAACACCATGGGCAGCCTAATTGCAGTGGCCTTTTGGCTGCCAGCCTCAGCGAGAGCCACTACAGAAATTTTTTTTACTCATGAAAGCTTCACTCCAGCCTGTGCCCTGTACTACACAGAAAAAAGACATCTAGGAAGGAAAGAGGGTTTCAAGGGAAGACAGTAATTAGGATTAGGATTACCTGGGCATACGGACATTGAGGAATTAATTCACACCTAGCCCCAGACTGTGCTTAGGATAAGGTCCATTTTATATAAGTAAGAGCTTTCTCCACGTAATGCAGATCATTTAACCCTTCCCTCTTGACAGCTTCCCTGCTGACCTCCATGCTAGGCAAAGTCCTATGCTCATCTGTGATGGTGGTCTGCAATTAAGAGATGCCACATGTGTTTTTGTGCATTACATATGCAGCCATACACTCTCCTCTGTGTACTCAGAACACAGCCAAATTAGAAACAACAGAAAAATTAATCACTTTCAGTAGTGCCTGAAAGATTTCACCTCACATTAGCAATTTGAACGATATCCATTAAGGGACTTCTTCTAGCTGTTCATACAATTTAATGGAAAGGTAATTCAGATATGAAATTCCAAAATTTGGTGCTACACTTAAGGCTGTTATTGAATAAGGATGTTATTGCAGGAGTCTGTAAAGCAGAATTCTCGTTACCTTTCCCCAGCGTAGCCATTATTGCCCACCCACACGGAAAGAGAACGCCTCATTCTAGTTTATGTATCCATTATATTCTCTTAAATATAAGGCTGACGCGTCCGAATATGTTAACCAGAAAAAGCAAAAAAAAAACCCTTTGGATTTAAGATGTCTTTTTCTGTAAATATTAATATGAGGGACAATTTACTGCATATGCGTTATTGACATATATAATTAAGTCTAAAAAGGGCCTGGAAGCAGATGATGAGATTCTTGTTATATGACTAGGCTAGTTGGACTCTACTTTGTAGATGCAGTTGCTGTTTACAGGAGAGAAAATTCACAGGACAAACAGTATTTGCTTCATTTATGAAATACATACAGTGTTCCCATCAAAACATTATGTTCTCATTTAATGTGAAGACTCTGGACAGTACTTCAGAAATCTCTCCAGAACACTCACATCTACTGTATTAGTCACTTCTAACCTGTCTAAGCCATAATACTCGCTGGAAAATTCCATCTAGGGGGAAGGAGACGGGGCTTTTTTTGGTGTTAGCAGTCACCAGTAGTGGCGTTTGCCCTTGTGATTAATAGGAAGGCAGGTTTTGTAAAGTATTTCCAGTCCAAACAGTGAGAGAGTTAAGTTCTCTCAAGGGCTTAGGGATTGATGGCAGCCTTGTAGCTGAACTGCTACAATTTTGAATATGTTTGTCATACACTGATTGTGCAATACCCACACGACATCTCTGGTGTGTTGAGGAAAGGTAATTAAGGCGCTGTTAGGAAATTTGTGACCCAAGCTTTCAATTATGTTCATCTGCAGCCTTTCGGCTTGAATCTGGCACCATGTAGAAGAGATGCTGTAGTACTCAAGCCAATGACAGGCACATTTATTGTCCCCTAAGGAGCCCTTGAGAGGCCAGAGAGAAGTGGCACCAGGGGAGCCCTTAGAGCCCACAGGTCATGGCAGGCTCAGAAGTCTCTTAAGCACCAGCGCCTGAGTGATGGTTAAAAGTGATGGCGCTGCCAGAACCCTGCCTGGTTATTGTGCTAAGGAGCCATTGTCATTAACTTAATTACATCTTTTGAATTATGAATGTGAACTTCATGGGGTTTGAGCATTCAATGACAGACATTCTATTCTGGGGAAAATTAATTTTTTTGTCATTTTGTTCTAGGTAAATGTCTTAAATATGGCTTTTTGTGTGTGTGTGTGTACCTGCAACTCCCTGCAACCACTAACAAAGCAATGCAGTTGCTTTTTTGTTTTACTGACTCATGGTCATTATAAAGAATTACATGAGAAAGATCTTGAAATATAAAAGCACAGAGCCACCAAAGGTTTCTTCAAAACACAAGAAACTGTAAGCAAGGCAGTTTTGTAGGTTTGGACGTCGGGGATTTAATTTGGGCTCCTTTTCCTTTTTGATCAATTCAAGCATTCCTCAAGCCTGAGTCTGTGTTGAATACTAATGTATTAAATCCATTCCTTCCTCACTCAAAGCTTAACTCCATCTAACTATTGGTATATATCAATTTTGTCTGTTTCCAGGGAGTACAGGGAGAAGTAATTTACCTTTCCCCGTATTTTTTAGTTGCATCATGTGATGATGAGAAAAAAGAAGATTGCGGCCCTTTCTTTAAAGCATAAATTCTGCTTGCAAATATTTTGTGCCTCTTTGATGCCTTAAGCAAGGCATAGAGGAAGGATTAGGCAAGATCGGAAATCAGCATCCAAGCCTGCTGTGAAAAGAATGATGAAGGCTTCGGATAAGCAATGAAAAAATCCCTGACACAGTAAAAAGCCCTGTATGATTCCAGCAATAGGCACCTGTAACTGTGAATTCCAGACACAACTTTCTCCATTTCAGGACTATTCCTACTTTTCCACAAAACCTAGGATTCAGAACTCTACCCTGCTTGTTACTGAATTTGCACTGTAAGAGCTCCTGTACTTACATTTATGTCTTTTTAAGCAACAGAGGACTGTGGTGTCTCAGGCTTGAGCCTGCTCTCAGGAAGAGTTATGCAGCTCTCCTGATACGAGCAAGCAAACGTGGGGCTTTGTAGGAATAGTGAGAAATGGTTTGCTCTCTCTCTCTCTCTATTAAAATAGGAAGGAAAAAGGAAAAATCTGTCCATATTCCCTCCTGTCAGACAGGAGCAGAATGTTCCTGCAGCAGGAGGTGGAAAACGATCCATTTATTTTGCACTGAAAAAAAACCAAGCCACTTCCAGGACATAACCTATAAGGTTTCTATTGATGTTTTCCCCAATGACAGCACAGTGCTGTTACATGGCCTGTAATTATGTCCTTTTCAACTATTGCAGACATCTGCTAATGACTACAAACCAGATCAGAATGTGAGTGAACCCAGAAAATGTGTCCTCTTACTCTCTGCTTTCCCAAACGCTTTTTCCTTAGGTTCCACTGGAAGATTCTCAGTTATGGGAAACAGGGTACAGAGCATTGATCCTACTCACAGGATAAATGACAGAGACTACATGGGCTGGATGGATTTTGGACGCCGCAGTGCTGAAGAATATGAGTATTCTTCCTGAAGAACACCAAACTATAGCAACAAGGAAAAAAAAAATCACACTCCCATGTCTGTACAAAAAGAGATAAATCAATTTGTTGTCCTCTTCAAATCAGTGTTTTAAAGTATTTAAAATTATGTATTTGACATAAGTTTGTCTGTAAGACTATACAATGCAATATATACATATGCAGAATTTTCCAGAAAACGTTTTCTTTCTTTTGTGGGTTCCATACATTGATACTATATTAAAATGATTTCACTTATCCCTCCTTGTCCTGTCACTGCATGTTGCTGGGTGTCTTACTATCAAGAGAGGCAGGATAACGCCTTCATTTGGCACTGCAAATATATTCCATAGGTTGAGTAGTCAGACAGATTACCCACTTTTCAGAGAAATCTTGTGTCAGTCCCAATAGCTTTGAACTCTAGGGAGTCCAAATATAAACACAGCAGCACAATACTGCCAGAAAAGACAGCTATTTTCATGGTGACCCTATTTGCAAAGGACTGAGTTATACACTGAGCCCACATGTTTGCAGTGAATAGCCAATAGTACTAAAACACTGAAAAAGAGGAATGACACCAACCTGTTTCATCTTCCTGGCTTATTTGTTTTATGTTGTGAACTCAATGTGAAAGTTCTGCTGATGGCTGCAAATCACAGAATAAACAGAGCATTCCCTGCTGTGTGGTGAGCCAAGCATTCATTTGCGAGGGGGTGAGGACAGGTTCCTGAACAGAGCAGAAGGTGATCCTGAGAGGGAGAGGTATTGGAGCAGTCTAGTCACAGCATCCTTAAAGGAAAGAGGTGGCTCCCAAGTATCACAGAGGCTGCCTGGGTTGGCTGTTGCCCACTGACATGGAGAGAAGGAGGGAGGTTCTGGCCAGCTCTTACCTGGCTCAGAGCAGGGCAGAGGGCCCCAAGTTCAGAGCTGGGCAGTGATCCCGGCTTGTGCAAAACCAGCACCCTGCAGTTCCTGCAGTCATTCCCGTCTGCCCGTGGGCAGGCTGCAAAAAAAGTGTTTTACCTGCACTCTCCTCCTCCACCACAGGTAATCAACCTCCCTGCAGCTCCTGGGTCTCCTTCAGCAGCTGGATCTCACATCTAAGGAATGCCCTAAATTGTAAAGGAGGTGATTTTTGCATTGCACAATTCACAGAGTTTCTCCTGAACTGTGCACTATGACAAAAAGGAAAATATTTGTCACACGCAGGAAAGCAGGTGCTTGCCAAAGGAAAGAGGCAGCAATTTCTACAGCAGTTAATAGGCAAACACAAAGTGTAGAAAACAATATATAGAAAATACTTGCACTAAATGAAAATTCTACCAAAACCAAGAAGACTGGGAAACAAACCAAAATGGTTGTGCCAAGGGCTGAGCCCAAAAACACTTTGAGGAGCTGTCCCCAGCTAGGAGAGCAAACAGCACTGCAGAATCTGCAGTGAAAGGGAGACTTCAGCAAACAGTAACAGCGAGTTTTCTTCTCTAGTAACANTTTTTTTTTTTTTTTTGTGGATCTCATCCAGAAAACATGGAAATGCTTTTCTGCCTTTCTTCCTCTCAAGCTCCTCCCAGTCAACCAGTTTCCAAGCCACCTAGTGTGGCTTTTTTAGGTTCCTTTCCAAGCATAATGAGTCCCAAACCACCTGAATTCTCTATTTGGTTTTGGTTATTGCTCACTGCAAAATAATCCAAAACGCGCATTTTTTCCAAAACTTTCAAACAAGAGATTAAAACCAATTAATCTATTTTTTTTAAAACTGAGAAAAATACAAATAAATCTAAAAATGCATATATTTAAACATTTCCCACCAAAGTGATGTTTCTTTAAAAGTAACTTGGGAGAAAACTCAGTTTCTGCTTTGGTATCTTTTAAATTAATGTCAGGAACATTCAAACACTATTTTAAAATGTTTCCATCCCTGGCTTATATTGATGAAGGACATAATATTTTAATATTGCAGGGGGCTGGGAGTGGGTGATGTTACAAATCAAGCCTTGTTACTGTAGAATGTTGTCATGGGTTTTTTTTCTCCTTTGTTTCATTTCCTACAGGCAGACGGATGGAGAGACAAAGATGTTCTTTCCCATTCCTCTCTTCTGAAGGTCTCTGAGGATGTCTGTGAAAGTGCACAGCCCTCAGTGCAGTCAGGTGATGGGTTTGGCAGCTTTTCCGTGCCGCTCCCCCAGGACAGGGGCATCTCTGCCGGACACACAAAAATGTTTTCACCACCTGACTGACACGAGTGTTAAGAATAAAGAAGTATGGGGGCAATTGCAGTAGTTATGAAGAGGAACTGTGACTCTGGCATACAATGCTGTTCCTCGAGGCAAGGGGGAGCTGGCTGTTAGCAGCTGGCTATTAGCAGCTCAGCAACACTATCCTCATCATAAAAATATCCATCACCGGCTCCTCCGGGAACAGAAGAAATTCTCCAGATGGGAAAGGGTTGTAAAGGCTGCTGAGACACCATTCAGCTCCCAGGTGACCTGGAGGTGCTAATTTGAGCTAAAGAGGGGAGCCAGCAAACCTGGGAAAGTCATGCAGCCCTGGTAGCTGCAACCCTTATCCCACGGCATTAGTGAAGCCACTCTCCAGGCTGCCCTGTTTTAACCCAAGGGAAACAGCAGCCTCAGGGATGGAGGCCCTGCAGCTGGGTAGGAGCCCCTTGCATCCAGCAAAGGTTTTGGGCTGAGAAGTGCCCCACGGATTCCAGCACTCTCAGCAGTGCATTGGCACAACCTCCTGGTGCTGTCTGGGATGTGAGATTCCTGGCACTGCCAACTCTCTTGACATTTAATTTAGCTTTATCCAAATTCATTTTTATGAAAGCATGTGCATAGGTACTAAATTTACACTGGCAAAATAGCAAATCAATACCTTTTTGCATTTAAAGGCAGTTTATTTTCTCCATGAGCTTGATTCAATTAGTTCTGTTCCAGCTTTATTAACTTTATTTCAAAACAGGTACTGGGCAAACTCCATGAACGGAGCAGCTTACTGCAAACTCCACATAAATTATTTGGGAAAAGCTTGTGGCTCTGCTTGTGCAGAGCTGTGTATACAGCAGCTGTGAAAAGAGGGTGTAAACAGCAAGTGCTCCTTGTGGGAATGAGGGGAAATGCAGGCAAGAGAGAGGGAGGGGGCGGGAGCAGCTCCGCCTGGGAGTTGGGGCAGCATGGGAGGGAAGCCTCAGCTACACCAGTGCACCTGACCCTGAACAGTCTCATCTCCTCTGGTATTTCATGCACGAACACATGTGGATCCTGCTCTCCCCTCCCCGGCTTTGATGCATCCCCAGCTGCTCCATCCTTGCTGCGTGTGGGCTGGCAACATGCCCCAGCCAGATGTTCCCAGCTGCAGCCCAGCTGTGCACATTTCAGCAAGCCTGACAGCAGACGAGGCACTTACCTCTGCAAGGCCTGAGCAGAGGAATTTGCAAGTCAAACAAGATGAACGTTTCAAAACCCCAGCAGAGCAGCAAAAGGCTTCTCTGTGTGTTCAATTCTTGTATCCCCTAAGTTCATTAAAATTCCCTTAAAGAAAGAAAAAACTGGCTGGGTGCTTGTTAAAGCTTTAATCATCTCAAAGTACCTGTGTCAATTGAACAGCAATTGGATTCAGCACAGCTTGAAACCTATTTCTGCAGGACAAAAATCTCTGTCATCTTTTAAATGCAAACAGCAGTGGCTTCTCAAGTGTATGCCATTCTCACATGAAAGCCCACTGCCTACATTATAGCCAAGGACATTGCTAAGCACCAGTAACGTTCAGGCCTTTTCTTTTTCTTACCATTTTGTGGTTCAATTGGCTTGTTAAGTGAATTAAAGCAGGTCTGAACAGCACCCAGTGAGATGTGGTAGCACAGCTGAACGAGGCTAATTCTTCACCCTGAATACAAGCCACAGGCAGCAGATGCTGTCTGTACCAAAGGAAGGCAGGACACATCTCACCAGCCTTGCTGGACTTTTCAATTCCATGTAGAGAGCTGCCAGGAAATGTGTTCAGGGAGTTGGGAGGAACTCTTAAACCTCTGTGCACAACAGCAGTATGTTGTGGGGCCATCCAATACTTAGGATACATGTAAAAGCAAGAGGGGAAGAGTCTCAAAAGGCTCTTTTAGCCAGTCTTCGCTCTCCAAAGAACATCCTGTGAGTCCACATCCCAGTCTTAAAGACACAATCCTCAGCACCTCATCTTCCTCTCCCCTCCAACCCAGCTTTCAGAGGAGGATTACCAGAAGTGAAGATGCATCCAGAAAAGTTTCTGAGATAGTTGAATATTGCAAGGGTGGAGGATTATTTCAACACTCTCTCTTCTGCTCTCTCAGACTCAGCTCTCACCTTCCCCGGACTGGCACTTGCTTAACTCATCCTGTTCCCAGGCAAGGAGGGCTGGATGCACAGTGCTTATCCTCCCCGGATCCCTCCTGTTAACCATTAACTTTCTGACCACCAGCTTCCCCCAGGCTCAGAGCTGGGCGGAGAGGAAAGATGAGTGTCTGTACTCACTGACAGTCCCTGGCTGTGCTCCTGGCATCAGCTTCTCTCGCAGCTGGCGTAGGGCACTGCGTCATACTAATGCAAGCCCTCCATGAGTTTATTTTGGCATTACTGCTATCCCATTTTCTCTCTGTAGCAAGTATGTGATATAAATGCTATTATTTCCCTCTCCACCTCATACACACAGACACACACACACACATCCTTCTCCTCAATGAGGCTATCTAATCTTTCTATGAGTTACTGCCTGATTATTCCCTCCTCCAGGGAGCTTTTTCCCTTACTTAGCTTTCACCACGTGTGCAGGTTTTTTGAGCTTCTCACTACCTGATGTTTAATCACTGTAATGTTCCCTCCCTCAGTAACAAAGATATTGGCTAACAACAGACCTCAGTCTTGTCTCTTTTGAAAAATACAGGATGTTTCCTCCTTATTCTGTACTTTCACATTTTGTTATCACACATTTTGCATTGTATTAGGCAGGAGAGTACAAACTCCACCTCAAAATACAGAAACCACACAACATCCAATTCTGCATTCTCACAATTCAAATAAAAAAAATCAAAAAGTGCATTTGCTTCTCTTTTTTCTTTTGACTCAAGTTTCACTGATTTCAGCAAACTTAAAATCTGAAAACTTTTCAACCAGTTCTGTGTCTAAGAATTAAAAAAAAGGATGGCCTCTTATTTTGCTTTAACTAAGAGACGAGAGCAAGGGATCAAGGTGGAAGATTTATCACCTTAAAAGAACAGAGAAAAAGTTGAATAACACACGACAATGCAACTTTTCTGTTATTTTATTGATATTAGTGAAGAAAAAATTAAATTTCATCATTCTGAAGTGTTACAATTGCTTTCTCTGGTGGGTGGACAGCTCCTACAGCTTATTTAAAGGCTAAATAATTCTTCCCGATTGCATGATTAACTTCTACACTTTAAGTTCTCTTATGGTATTGCTTTCTTCCTCTGGGTATATAAAATGGTCCATTAAGTCCATGACTTTTTTTCAGAATCAACTGTTATTTTATCTACTGGTTTAAGATACATTCAAATAAAAAGATACTTAAATTTACTTGCAATAAGTGCACACATACAACAGCAAACAGAGCTGATGGCATTTTACTAAAACATTGTAAGTTCATAGAATAAATAGAAGTCTTCAAACACATGCTGTAACTGACCGATGTGTTTTTTTTATCTTTCTCAAAAAATATCCTTAGTGTCCATAGCACTACAGCAATAACTACTTCATTCAGAAAAAAAACAAACCACCCACCTATCTCTCATCACAAAGACTAAAAGACAGTTTCATTTATACAAGAAATTATCAGTGCTAATAATTTAGTAACAGTCTGGTACAAATGGCAATTCACGGCAATTACGTGTGGTGTGACAACGGTAACAAACGGGGAGCTTGATTTTAGATGCCACAAGAAGCGCAAGGAAAAGAAAGTGGATGCTAAACCCTCCCTGCTTTGCTCCTCTCCATCCCCTCTTCCAAAAAATATTTATGTCTCAGCTCCGCTCTAGAAACAAGCTCCCTCCAGTCTGTTCCAGTTCCAAGGTATTTCAACTCTTTCTACAAGCACCCAGCAGAAGGTTGGGAGAAACAGAGAAAAAATTGTGATATAATTAGGATTGCCTGGCAACTAAAGGTTGCGTGAGGTCTTATGTTTCCTTTCTGAAAAAGCAGGGGGTTATATGTTTGTATGGCAGGTATTTTTTTATTTTAAAAACACTGCTAAAATAAAGCATTTCCCCTATTTTTACCTATACTAAGGTCTGACTTTGAATGAAAAAGGTTTCTCTGAAGAAAGAAAACAGAAAATGGGTGGTGAATATTCTCACCCTGCTTACAAGGCCACTGTCTTCAACATGCATGAAACACAAAGATCAGCACTAGGGCTGCAAGTTGCTCTTTCCCGCCTGTACCATTCTGTTACTAAATGTTTTCTGTGGTTCTCTGCTGAGGTTTCAAGGACTCACCTTTTCCTAATACTGGTTTTGCTACATGTTCTTTTATAACATTCTTATCTGTCGATCTGTTCCGCAACTTGGACTTCTAGGAAGTCATTGCCGTGTTTACCTCACGAGTTGTGAAAACTGTTTTCTTTGGGCGCACTGACAAAGCATGTTTCAGCGGCAGCAACACATGGTAAAGCATCTTCCCTTCCACAATCCAGCGCAGCGTTGGAGAACAAAACGAAACAAAACAAAACAACAAAAAAAGAAGATGCACAGAGTGTAAGTGTGCCAAAAGAAACAGCGGTGGTAGGAATACGTTAATATTCCGGGTACCCAGTAGGCCTGCTGACCTCAACACAGTATTAGTTCAAGTTTATAATCTTGGGGAGGAGGCAAATACAGAACGGGAAAAAAAAATAAAAGTTTCATCCATTCAGGCATAATAGCCAGGCACTCCAATAACTCAGCTCAACTCATCTACAGAGGCAAAATTAAAACTACCACATGTTAAACTGAGTGCTTTTTTCAGTATTTAACGAAGCACAAATGCTCCCATGCTTCAAGTGATGTAATGAGAGGTCTCACATAACACATTCAATAGCTTCCCATGCACCTTTGACTCAAGTTAGGCTAGCTATAGAATTCACGTTTTTCTAGTCAAGTTATTTTTTGTTGGTTTTGCTCTTTTGTTTTTTTTTCAGTGCATCTTAAAAGAAAAAACCTTTTCAAAAGGTTAGCAAGTTAACCTTAATACAGCAATCATAACATAGAGCCTTTTGCACTCGATTGAACAGTAAAATAATCCAATTAGTTACAACAGATCTGGTACATATTTACACATTTTATACAAAGTTTACACATTTCTCCCATTAGGCACGAAGTTGATTTGTCAAACTCAAGAGGCAATGAAGGGGTAGTGGGGAAAGGAAAAGGAGATTGGAGAAAGAATCTGAGTATTTTCATTTAAAAAGACTAGCTGTAAAAATAAAGTCCTTCATCGTAAGCTAGTTTGCTTCGGGAGCTTGGTTCCCATGAGGATCCCCGAAGTGAGAGACGTTGGGCCTTTCATCTGCATGCTGGAACCCACCATGGTGGGGAAGCTCCGATTCCTTCGGATGCCAGTGTTCAGCTGGATGCCCCCAATGGCACTGGTCACAGCAGGGCAGCCCAAGTGGAGACCGTCTGGTGCCAGGCCTCCAGGAACAAGGGCCCTCACTGGTCCCTGTGCCCCACAGAGAAGAGGTCCCTGGTCATCAGTTAAAGGAGGAGCTGACGTTTGCCCTGAACTCACAACTTTGGCAATACCAAACCTCTTGACTTTGTCCACGAGATTAAGGTTGGAAACAGACACGTCAGTTTGGCTCTCACTGTTCCTGATGTTCTTTTTATTCCTCACCTCCTTCAAGATTGAACTAGCAGGCTTCGAAGCCAAGAAGTTGTCATAAGGTGGGCTGGTGCACTTGAACTCAAAAGATGGAGGAGAAGAAGAAGGTGTCTGCATGGGTGAGTTTGGGGGAGTGCAAGGAATGATCGCCATTTTCGGGGAGTACGTGTTCAGCAGGGTACTCCTGCTGGCTCTGTCCCAGCTCTGTGGATTGTACACTGCTGCCGAGATGCCCCTTTCCTTCAGCAGCCACACAAGCCCCAGGGACGTGCTCATCGTTGTCGTGGATTCCCGGAGGTTGGTGAAGGATTCGGCCAAACTCAGACGCCGAGGAGTGCAGGGAGTAGCCACCGGGGTGCCTTTCAAATTGCTAATGCTGCCACAAGCTGGAGTAGGTGCTGCGTTAAGGCTGAAAGCAAAGGAGCAGTCAAATTATTCTCTCCAGTAGAAAATCAAAATTTACTACACGCAAGATTTTTAACCCTGAGCAGGGCCTTTTATCTATTTGGAGAGTGCACAGGACACTGACAGTTCCCAGCCCCCCACAAATGTGATTACAAGTGCAAAACCATCAGATCTTACATCTCCACTTTGCACACTTCACAGCCCAGTCTCACAGGATTAATGCCATTGCCAACACCCAGCACCACTTTTCTCCTGATAAACTATTTACAGGTTTGTGATCAACACCTTCACTTTTTCTTCCTGATCTACTGGCTGTCACAACTCCCAGCTGCTTCTAAGAGACAAGGAAATGTGGGAGACTGGACCAATGTATAAGCAAGACATTTACTTTCTAGTGTCTCTTCTGAGCACACAGAACTGAACACTCATACATTAAGGCATGGTGTACTCAGTTATTCCAGAAACAAGGCATGTGGGATATCTGACACTACAAATTCATGTCTATTTGAGAGAATCCCAAGAGCTCCATGCACCTTCAGAAAAAAAAACACTTTCCAACTTTTTCTAACCATGTGCAAATGATGGTCTTTGCGCCACATGTACACACACACAACAAAAAAGAAAAAAACAAGAATTCCACAGTAATATCTCCTAGGCATGGGTTCACCCCCTCTAATGGCATTTAAAGGGTCTTGAGCAATGCAATACTTGATGCTCACTGACGTGAGCTCACCACTGTTCAAAGAAGGAAATCTACTCCCTCACCTTGCCAGGTTAGCAAGTAGAAGACACTCACCAAAGAGTCAGAGAGAAAATAAAGCCAGTGCAAGACACTGGGAAAACTAAGAAGTGGGGAGAGGAAGGAACAGGGGAGAGAGTGGGATCTTCCCTTTTCAGCAGAGCCATGCTGTCGGATTGGCTCAGCCAGAACATGCGACTTAACTTGAGTTCTCTGCACCAAGAAAAGCATCAAAGAGCCACTTTCAGACAATCTCGTTGGATTTCCAAGAGAAGACTCTGGCCAATGACTAAATTGCATCTTTTTTGCCCATATGGACAAAAAGGGCTGAGGTGGTATCTTGACCGGAATTTTCAGTCTCATTTCACCTTACAATAATGAACTCTATTTAGCTAACACTACTGTGCATGTCAGGTTAGACACCCTGGAATGTTTTGTGCTGCAGCTTCTGATGAGCTTAGAACATCATCTAGATCCTTGGTTCACAGTGAGCAGGTGACATGAGTTCACATAACACTGGAAACTCTAGTCCCATGGTCTAAAAATCAGCATATCTTTAAGGCACTTCTTAATTACAAAAATACTAGCCTGATGCTATGAAGTCTCAAGTCATGTCTTCTTTCCAAGGCTAAATAGGATCTGACCAACAGGATCTCTGATAGTGATTTGGAACTGTACCAACCTCTACCATAAGCAAGTGAAAATGAGGAAGCTGAATTGCAATTGCAATTCAACAAGAGGAATCCCATATATTCCTCCTGGTATGCTGTAGTGAAACGCTTATTTGAGAAGACTGGCAGATGTAATTAGAAAAGCAGCCTTGCTAAGTGGCTCTGGAATCCGTCTCCTTGCACCCCCGTGTGTGCTGTGGCTGTCAGTGCATGTGGCAGGTGTGCTAAGGCACATCCTGATGTCCTCTCCCTTCTGCCTGGGCTGAGTCAGTGGTAGGGGAGAAGGATCTCTCCCAGCAGAGCTAAGGAGGCCACGCACACCCACTGCAGCAGCACGCACACTCTGAGGGCAAGGCTGAGTGGAAAGAAGTTAGTTCGCAATTCTTCTCTCAAGCACTGATCAAAGCTGGACCCTCATAGTTCTGATTCCAATGGAACTGAAGAGCAGTGACAGCCGCTGTAGTACGTTTCCCATACAACCAAATACAGAATACAGAAGTCTTGAAAAGCGTGAGAGAGAGAAAACAAAGAGAATTTACTGCATGACCTGACTTTCTACAAGGTACAACCATATACATTTCAGAAATCCACACACATGGTGCTAATTCCCAGGCTTCCAAGATATCCTAGTCACAAGATGAAAACTACAGCACTCTAACAGTTTATTAACTCCAACAGCTTCACTCTTTCCAGATACAGATTTCAGTTGCACAGACATGTAGATTAGTATTTCTACTAATTTTTCAGCACAGTTATACACTACAGTGCAATTAAAAAACCAAGCCATCCCTGCAAAAAAGCAGTTGCAGGTGTTGCCTTTTTGTCCATTTGATCACTTTGGCATTGCTTTAACTGGGAAATACTTTTCCCATCAAACTGACCAATACCGCAGGGCAGCCTGGACACAACCACAGAAGCAGACTCAAAGTGGCCTCAGCAACTCAGCCCAGCGACAGTTTCAGAGTTAGACTGAGAAAAGAAACAAATAAATGAGCATTTCATTTAGCTGGATGAAATTTAGTAAGGTTAGAGCAACACCTGGGGTAGCATAGGTTAAAATGCAACCAGGTAGGTAAATGCCAAACCTCTTGGGGTTAGCTGGTGCCACACACACTACCATTCCTTGTACATGACCCTGCCAACAGAGATGCTGCTGGCAGTGCTGCTCACCCCCGACCACGCTGGGTCATAGTGTCTGCCCTATACCTCCTCTCATCACAACGAGACATAACGCAGTTTCTCGTCCTCCCCACATGACCTGCGAAGAATCATTTACAGGTGGTAAGGAGGAGCTCCTTAAACACGTCTGCTGAAAACATAATTTTGTTTATTTTGTTCTTTGTTCTCCTGAACAAATGATGAACTTCCATTTAACTAAGGCAGCTGAAAATGTACTGAATTTAGCTGTCTTTTCTCACTGATTCTTTCGATTTAGTACCCAAAGACTTTATGATGACCACAACTGACAGCAATTCAACAATAACAAGAAAACTAACATGGAACTGCAGCCATTTAAGAGCATTTCTTCAGTAATCGTGCTGAGGGGAAAGACAGAAAACAGTAAAGAAAAACCAGCCAGGCCTTAGTTCAGAAACCAACCAACTTAGTTCAGAAAGGGAGGTAAAAAGGTTACATTTAAACACCATACATTTCCTTCCCACTTGACAGGTTTTCATATTCAATACCCTTACTTTTCATGCGCTTCATACGCAGCCAGTGCCTATCTCATTTATAAACAAGTGTAGACACAACATCTCTGCATGGGGACCTACACAGTGGTACACTCCCACACAGGACCTGGAAGGGGCAGACAGGGCAATGAGGCATTGTCCTTATACACAGAAAAGAACATTCTGTAAATCCTGATTTGCTAAGGGAGGAAAGCTCCCTCTCTAGGTATGAAATTCACATCCTCCCCTCTGGTTCTCAGATCTTCACCTTCCATAAGGCCACAGAACTGCCCTCTGTTGGCATGCGGTGTCCATGCCGCCAACTGCTATTGCATCAGTTTCAGTCTGGCTACTAGGAATTCATTTCCAACAACGACACCAAGGAACAAAATACACATCTCCCTGTTTCCAGTTAAGGCATATCTCCTCCTCCACTCCTCATGTACTTCCTGGATTTCTGTACCTGCACATCCGTTTTTCTTCTGAGAGGAAAGATTTAGACTTCCTCCCTGGAAAAACCTCATCTTTTTTCTGAGAGATCACATTCTGTGCATTCACCTATGAGGACTACAACCAGTCTAAGATGAAGAGTAGCCAGGTTTGGGTATCAGAAGCCAATAGAGTTATGTCTGATCCTGCAATATCTTAACTAGAGACAACAAAATGTAAGAAATTTTGATTGGTTTTTAAAAACACCACACATGCCTCTCAAAATAAGACTGAGGTAACTCACAATTGGAGGAATAATTGGTGTGTGTGTTGTAATTCACCAGTGCAGCCAAGGCCTATGCTTATGCTATTATTTTGCATTTGCTTCGAGGGGAAACTCCGATAGAGCTGAATGCTTTGCCATCATGAGAATCCCTTACCTTGGCGTGACTCGTGTGAGTTCATCGGAGGGGTGCAGAATGCGGCAGGTGGTGAAGGTGAAGGTGGAGTTGGTTTGTGACATGCACTTCCCAGGATGAGGTACTAAATTAAAAAAAAGCAAATTCTTTGCATTTTACACAGAAAAGGGGAAAACCAAACTTCTGTGTGCTGATAAGACAGATGCAAAAAGTGATGAGGCACCTTGATGGGATCAATGCAAGAGAAGTAAAATGCCCAAGTACTACAGTGTAAAATAGACATTTGTTCTCCAAAAGAAACACCTCTAGGGCTCCAAGGCCAGTGCTAAAAAGGTCTGCTGAAACTTGCCCATGATCACAAACACTGCAGATTAAGTTTTGTTCAAACCAAATTTAGGCCAGGCAGTGCTTGAAATGCTAACCCTTATCTAAACGGGCAACTTGCATCAGTGGGAAATTACAAGCAGCATTTTCTAGGACCAGCTCAGGAGCACCGGGATCTTCTAAATGCTTGTGCCTTTCAGCTTTTAGATTGATCCACAAAAAGGTATCCCCATTACTTCTCAGTAATGGATCCATCCAGCTAATGCTACAGGAATACAGATTGTTGGGGTGGGGAGGGGAGGGACACACATCAATTACTGTTTCTCTGACTTCCACAATATGGCAAGTGGTAGTTTTTTGGATCCATTACTGTACATCTGTGACATTTCTCTTGTGCATGTGATTAGGTTCTTTAAGAATGTATGTCCTCAGCTGCATAGTATAGCAGTTTTTGAATACTTTTGTAGACAGTAAGCATACAAGTAAGCAAACTTCCTAACAAACGTGGCTGTAAAACTGCCACTCTGGTGGGAATGATTTGGGAAAGAAGCAATATAGCTCAGTTTTAAAAATTAAGGACTTAAGCCAACTTCTTTCTTCTTAGTAGAAATGCTTCTGTGGCTGTATTAATTTGCTATATAATGCAGCTGTGGTCACTGCAAAATAACTACAGAATTTAAGAGCCATGCATCTGAAAAGCTGGTTGAAAAACACCCAGAGTTAAATATTACATCAAAGATATCATGATTGCATAGGTTCTCTTACTTAGTAACCAAACTTAGCAGTGGTCAAGACATGCACAATAAAAACTGTGTGCAGCTGCCTCCCCTCCCAGTCCTACCCAACCCTCTGAGCCATTCCCTGATTAAGCCACATTTTAATACCACAGTACACAACTATTCAACACACTGCAAAAGACAGACAGACCGACCAGCTAGACCAGACACCATTCTGAACTCTCAGAGCAGCTTAGCAGAAGCGAGGCAAGTCTTAATTGTGGCTGTGTTCCCTTTTTCATATATAAAGTATCACAGCTCCAAAACAGTGTGTGTGGTTAGGTAACCCCTTAAGAACACATAAAAGCAGTGTGTGAAGGGTAGAGCACGGGCAGTGTGAACAGTGGAAGCAGAAGTGGCTGAGCATACAGTGTGAGTTAACTTCTAGTCAGCGCTGGAATGTACGGCTGTACATTAGAGAAGGGTATTTCCAAGGACCCACTGGAGTGTCATGTTAACACACTCAAATGTTAGCACGGCATAACAGAACAACAAGCTCTACTTCACCTCCAGAGATGGTAATTAGGATGCTTCAGGAATCCAGTTGCTTTAGAGATTAGTATGAGCACTACAAAAGCTATTACAAGGGAGCACAGCCTAGCAATCATGATTCTCTCCATTTTGTAGAGAGTTATAAGAAAATCTGGAGAAAGAGCTCAAATAACTGGACATGAAAAAATTGGTTATTTAGAGAAACACAGGACTTTAACATGAATCAATTAGAAACAAGCAATTATCCCTGGATGATGAATAGAGAACAGAATAAAGCAATGCTGGTTTAAGATCGCAAGCTCAACCCAAAGCACATAGCTGTAATACAATCAGTGCATTTTCCCCATTTGTAATATCCACTGGGCATCCCCTCAGATTGGAGACAGGCACACTGAAGAAACATAGCTGCATTAGCAAAAGCAAGACTCATTGCTATTAATGAGCCAAAGATAGGAGAAGGCTGCTAAAAGTAGAGAAATCACTAACTCTAATCAGAGGAAACAAATCGAAATGATGAAAAAAATCTATCCATTTCCAAGGATGTATTTCACCCTCAAATACCACTAAGAAAGTTCTGTACCAGCTTCATCCTCCATCAGTCAACAATGGGGTGTATCATATTGCTGTAGCATTTTCCATCCTTTGGACAGTAAAAAGAGTGAGAACCTGTTGCTGTAAATGAACAAAGTTTATCAAATAGAAACAAAATTATTAATTTCTAACTTAGTAATTTTACATATGAATGGCCATCTCCTGAGCTGGTATAAATTCATGAGGAATTAAGACATTTTCATAATAAGAAAGACTATCTTCACATTTACATATACCAAAGTATTCTCTTAAATATAAACACCTGCTCCATGTAACTGTCTGAAACCAAATGTTTTACTTATACCCTCTTTTCCAAAGTAGTCATAGTTTAACAACAAGGCTTCATAACTGTATGAAAAAAAATCTGTACATAACTCAGTGCTTAACAAAATTTACAGAAACATCATGTAACTTCATCCATCAGGAACCCTTTGCAAACTGTTAGTGCATTTTCCCCCTAAATTAAAATTAAATCTAAACCTAAGATTTCTGCTGGTTCATGTTTTAGCACTCAGGAATTAATGATTCTTCACCTTATTAATTTTTCTTAAACAATTCACAGGCATTATGGAAAAATGAAAACCATCATAGTTGAAAGGGACTCTGCTGTAAGCACAAACGCTATTGTAAAAACACCTTTTAAAATACTGGAAAAAAAAAAGAAAAGGCAGGTTCCAGTCAAACTGAGTGCAGAGAGCTCCATCTTCTGGTAAAACAAACAAGGCCTTCCTCACACAAAACTCAAAGCTGATTTCTATCTCAGAGCTGTCTCAGATCCAGCTTCAGGACTCAAGAGTCTGTGGGCCATTCTGCTGAGTGTAAACAGCAAAACAGGTATGTTTAGGACATGACTTTCTGCCCAGAGAACTCTCAAAAGGTCATTTAATCCAGATTTTCAACCAGCTTGTGCAGAGGAAGGTACAAAGTTACAGTAGGTAAACTAGTGGCCTGCCCCACTCACAAGAAGATATCAAGACAAATCAAGTTTGAGGAAGATTTGTAAGAGGTAGCTATACTAAAACACCACTAACTTTTGTACCATTGGATCAAAATTCAAATTCGTTGTTATGCTGAAATAACAGTGAGGAGGCAGAGAGCTCACAGTGACCAGCAAATCTTTGCATTTTGTACAAACACCTATTCTGGCACATACAGATTTATTAGGAAATTAACTTTTAAAAAATTGGGAAATCTTCAGAGCATGCTTTGATCCAGACTGGCACAAAGTTAACACTTCAGTCCAACAGTGAAGCAAGCCACTCTCCTCCATCATTTCTTTGGCATGTTTCAAGAAAAGGAGGGAACCTGGTTCCCTGCTATTTGAGCAGAGAGCACACTGGAATTAGGGCATCTCTTTAGCACACGCTGTGGAAACAGGGATGGAATGACAAGCAGATTGAGGCATACTTAGAGCAACATACGGTGTTTCAAAGCATTAGAAGTTTATTGCTGAATAAAAAAGTTCTGCCTGCTTTAAAAGAGGATAACAAAGAAGGCATTTTTTTCCTACATAGTCATCTGGAACACAGCCTATGGACTTCACTTTTGCCAGTTTGTGCCACCAGTTCCATTCTTGGGTGAGGCGAAATTACAGGAAACTAGGTCACAGAACCTCATTAGGATCCATAGGACAAGACAGTGGCTTCATGTAGTTTCTAGATTTAGCAGAGTTCATCCCCTCCAGGTGGCTAAAGGTGAGAGCTCTGATACCCAGTGCTACCTGTACTGAAAATGCTTGGCTGACGGAATAGGGAGAATATAGAGTAGGCTGGGTGAACCACTACAATAAAAAGGAGACAGGTGAAAAAAACAACAGCTGTAAAATGTGAACATGGTGCTGTTCTAAAGGTGTAACCGTGAATACTCAAGACCTCCAAGAATTCATATGTCTGCACCAGAGCGTTGCTTTTGTTATGTGTCTTAAACAACAAAATTATTTTCTGAGTACCTGATTTTCCAATATTTTCATTTATTTTGCCTTTGGAAACAGCAAGAGGGGAAAAACTGAACAAAGGCAGGTGTTCTCTGGACAGGGTGTTCTTCTGGCTGAGGTCACTTTCTCATATGTATATAACCATTGAGCATAGATGTAAAAAGACTTCAAAGTATTTAATGTAGCTTCAACATGAGTTTATGCAGGCTAGGATCCCCAAATTAAAATTCAAGCATTTTAAAAGCATAGACAGCAACTGCTGACAGATTTTTCTTAAAGAAATAATTACTGTGAAATATTCATGCCATTTGAAAATAAAATATATTTAAATATGCATCAATACCTTAGTTCTAAGACGAGAAGAGTTACAAAATTTATCGCTTTTCTGTACAATGGTAACTTTTTAGAAGCATGTATAGTAATCCTGCTAAAAACAACTCAAACATAAGACATTCATTATGTGGCTTTGTGATTTTAGGCATCTATTTGGAAAGCCCTCCATGTCATGGTTAAGGTCTAAGCATGTAGTACAAGAGTGCTGATCCCGTAACGCTGTGCACATGTCTATTCAAAGCAATCAGTCAGTGGAACTAACAAATACAAGCACTGAAAGACCAGTTTATGCATTCAGTACTAGCAGGCAATTAAGCACACACTGCATCAAGTGTAGCCCTTCCAACTTCAAAATTAGAACATTCATAACATTATTAAGTGCTTTGAGTGGCTGGTGTTTTGTCTGTTTCTTTAAGGGAAACATGAAAGCCAGTGAATTACAAAACCACAACAAACCAAACAAAAAACCAACCCCAACAAGCCCTCCCTCCAAAACAGATTCTGTACAGTTTTATAATATACTAGTTTCTTTCACAGAACAAAAAAATATATTGAGGTTACTAAAAATTTGTGCTGCAAAAATTACTTGTCCCAGATGATTTTAAGAACACTGTGTCCTGTAACTTCTTTACAATTCCACGTGACACACAAATCTCAGCCTATTTCTGGGTATTAGGCTAGAACTGCAACTTTGGAATTTACAATCCTCCATAAAGTTAACTCTACCCATACACAGTATGTGGCTCCAACAGACCCACTCCAGACCATAAGGCACATGTGTGCTAACTTCTCCTGAAATGTTCAGTGCCATAATTGGGATAGAATATGCATTTATGGTGAGGAAGCTTTTATAGATCAATGGGTACTACAGGTTTCAACATAGGGACAAGAAAACTCAAGGAACATAACTTCTCCTTATTTAGTTAGAATGATTTCTGACTACCTATCACAAGAATAGAATATCTATCACAATTGTTCTCAAGACATTTGTTTCGGCTACAAGACATTTTTGGCACCAGCAGTGTTTGCTCTCCTGAGCCTAGAAGTTAAAACAAGCTCTTGGGCTCATCCTGAGCAGCACTCTGCACACACAAAATGGCAATATGAATAGGGCTTGTAAGTACTGTGACAGAGAACATATCCAGCGCAAAAAGGCAAGATACAAACCTCAGAGCATACAATCAACTGAAGCAGAAACCTGAAGAAACCTGCCCAACAGACTAAGATGACTTACACCTGCTGGGAAGGTCTTTGTAGGCACTGTATTACTAAAGACCTTTTGGTCTGAGGCTAGAAGACCTGTAGCTCTAGACTGGCACACTTAAAGGCCTGCCAACAGAAAGTATAAGAAGATAACCTTCTGGCTTTTACAGACCTCTTGAATGAGATTTTTCCACAATGGAGTTATCCTGGATTACAAGCAAAGGCACTATTGTTAGAGACTGTGTGCAAGATATTACTTTCCTTCCCTTCTTATTTTACTCCCACATTCTCTAGCAAGAGTTTATTCTGTATGTTGCCAACTGGAACCTCCCTTAGAATCATGCAAGCAATGATGTCGTAACCTTGTACTCATGATGGGCTCATGATGAGGTGCCACACGTCCATACACACCCCTACCTGCCTTGCACTTCCTACAGAGAAAGCTAGAAGAAAGAATGTTGAGAAAAAGCAATGGCTGCACAATATTTAAATACAAAATAAATCCATAAGCTAAGCATGCACCTCCTTCTCCCAAAAAGTATTCTTCAGTGGGCAGACTGTGGATCCTAAGAAGTACTGCTCCATTAGTAAGTGCCTACTCTGACAAAATCCACAGTCATCTCCTTGTATAATGCCTGACAAATTGCTTCAACAAAAAGCAGATACAGTGTCTTGACTTCATTTGAGCACCACAACCAATAATGATCTGGTAGCTCATGGATACTCCTAAATCCTAATCAACAGGGCAATTTGAAAGAAGGCAAAGAACGGGAAATCAAAGTTTTCAGTGCACTTGTTCATTCTTGTTCATTAATACAAAGTTATTAATTTTGACCCATTTATTTCTGTAACGTATTAAAATTACTCAGCAAGCAATACCAGGTAAAATAAGATTGCTAGAGCAATTTCATTGATTTTATCTACTTTGTCAACTTATAAGGTAGGGAATTCACCTAAAAACCCTGTCTGAGATAGACTTTTCCCAGGAAAAGTCAGCAATAACCAGTAAATAACCTGTCAATAAACAGTGACCTATATTCAAATCATAATGGAGACAGAAAATGGAAGGAAATACCAGAATTTCTTGCCAGTTTGTAATTACAGAGCAGGTCTACATTTGTTGCTCCACCCCAAAGAAAGAACTCTTCCAAATTACTATCCAGAAATGTTTTACTAATCTGTTATTTTAAAATAACCCAAAAGAGGGGACTAAACTATTTCCTTATCTATGTTTGGACCATGACAATGAATCGTCTACTTTTTTGACATGTTCCTGTGTTGAATACTCTTACCATTAGAAAATTCTTCAAAATGTAACCCAAGCATTGTTTTTTTGCACATTTACTGTACCCTGAGTACATGAAGAACTGCTTGTTCCCTTCCTCTCAATAGCAACACATTTTAAAATTAACTGTATCTTTTGTTGAATCTTTTATTCCCCAGATCCTAAAAAAGCCAGTTATTTCAGTCTTTGATTATTTCAGTCCATGTTTCTCATATCTCCAGCTTTTCTTGCTGTTGTTACTCAGACTCTTTAAAATTATAAAAACCTGCATAATATCCAAAATGGTACAAAACTGCCTGAAGAGGCATTATTTATTTTCACATTAATATTAAAAAAAGAATATAAACATTATTTCTGGGATCTCATAGAACAAGGACAACTTTTGCCAATGGAAAGGGAAGTTGAAGCGTTTGGATGTTGAAGCACTGTAACAGGCTGCCCAGGGCAGTGGTTGGGTCACTACCCCTGGAGGTATTTAAAAGATCTGTAGATGTGGCACTTAGGGTCATGGTTTAGTGGTGGACTTGGCAGCGCTGTGTTAATGCCTGGACTCAATGATCTTAGAGGTTTGTTCCAACCTTAATGATTCTATGATTCAAAGTTTAACCTTAATACAACTGACTGTAGAAAGTAGCTTATCTTCAATAGCTGAAAGGACTGAACTGCCATTGCAGTGAGAGCTGAAGATACTCTGCATGTCATGATAATAACAGAAATATTATTATTTAGCCCTGAGACAATCTAATCTTCCAAAGACCAGCCAAATATTAAATTATGATTTATCCCAGAAAAAGGAGAGGGAAGGAAGTGTCTTCATTTAAAGTAGTTATACAAAAAAAAGAAGTCTGAGGGAAAAAAAGGAGTTCTGGCAATTTTCTGATTCTGGACTAAATATAATTCTTTACCAGAGGCAAATCTTAATGAAGACTATATAGCTTATTGAAACAAAAACCCCCAAATCCCAAGAACAAAAAAGAAACCACACGAACTCAAAACACATCTACAGTCTTGAGAATCTCCAATCATGTTCAATAATAGACTTCTAGTGTCAGTTCAGAGTATCTAATAACTCATGCAGTACTGTGTCACTTAAAAATGTTTACATCTTAATATGGTATAAATAGGAAGGACAGGATTTAATAGCATGGTGGAGAAAGAATAAGGGAAATGTTATTAGTCACTGCATCAAAACATCCCCTTAATTCTTTATCTCAGAAGGATTTTAAAAACAGGTAACTGTATCTGAGGTAAGTGAATTAAACTTTCAGAATTTCTTTGGTGATTTTCAAGGCACTCCATTTGTTTCAGCAAAGGCAAGGCAGAGGCACCTTTAGTGCACCAATCATTTAGTCTTGTTTTTTCCCCAAAGTACAGAAATCTAAAACATGGCATCACCTCTTACGAACAGTCAGAATCTGCACTACAGTAATACAAAATATATGTAATCTGTACATTACACACACAACAGCGTGCACTAAATACACACACAAGTTGAATACGTGCCACACAAAGGTTTGTGAATGAACCACTTCCTTTTAGCAGCCTTCTCTTATCAAAATAGAGTAAAATATTGACCACAGATGCTGTTACTGAAAAACGAATTAAAAGATTATCAAAGAAACGATCTTTGAGCCAATGTTAGAATGGTTATGTTCTAACCACTGCACGCACTATCGTGCAGATGCTACACACAAAGCAATATTATGGATGCTGTTCTGAAGAGACGTGAGAATGGCCCAGTAATCAAAATCCTGTAAAGATGTCAGTTTTACTGGACTTAATGAGTTTCCCTCACCAGACCCCTCATCATCGTCAGCCGCGGACTCCTGCATCTCCTCTGTGAAAGCCTGAGATTGGCGGGGGTTATTCTTGTTCTCTGAAACAGTCACTTGTGCTTGTGACCTCTCACCTGAGGTCTCTGTGTGCTGAACTGGCGTCGAGGTAGTTAGGCCCTTGTAAGAAATGTCACCTGTCTCATCTTCCTCATAGTCATTAAGGCAGTACACTTCATCCAGGTCCAGATCTAGGGTCCTGAAGCCCTTAGTGACAACCCCGGGCCTCGGGTCCAGGATCCCACCCAAGTGAGGCTGAGCCAGCTGCTGCCAGTGGTGCAAAGTGGCAGAACCTTGAAAGGGAACAGAAAGACAACCAAAATAAATTAGTAAGCAATCCAAGACCTAAAAGACAAAGTCCCACTTCATTTATCCAGAAGACCAAAGGTTTGGGAGCTCCAAGCCTTTAATGTTTCTGGGTTTAATGTTTCTAGGCAGACATGCTACAGCACAAAACTGCTTCACCTACGCTTCAGCATTTGCACATCAGTGTGAAATAAACTGATCACGTCAGCATTTAGGCAAAGCCTGGTGGTGAGAAGCAGCACACTTGTGCACATGCACATCTCCTCCTCATAAATATTCTCATCCACTTCAATTCATGGGATTAAGCAGGGTAGAAAGAATTCACATTTTAACTGTTGATCTGAGCACCATCACAGAAAGCTCTAAGAGGAACACATACCACATATTCCCACATTAAGCTCACACTACAACAAGTGCTGAAAACATGCCAGAATTTACTACCAGTGGCTAATGGGAGGACAGTAGTCACACAGACTGCACAGCAATTTTAGCTTTGTACCATATGTTAGAAAACCCCATCAGCTTCAGGCACGTGTAAGCAGATACACAACTCTGAACTACATGTCAAGTCTAAATACCTGTGTGGACCCTATGCTACAGGAATTCAACTACTACATAACTAAATGCTACTGTACCTGTAGCTTCATCCTTGGCAGAGAAATGTTTTGAAAAAGGAGGTGCATTTTACAGAGAAAAGCATTCAGTATTCAAGGTTTAATAAGAGACAGTCAGAAACACCAATGGATCAGGCAAAATTGATATATACACCAAGATGTGCCCTGTGAAATCGGGGGAGGATTTATCTGAGTCCTCAAGTAGCGATTAAACACTGCTTGCAAAGGCCTACATTTTCCTGTGTGCCCACCATCACTACTGTGTTGAAACATGTGACTTAAAATCACACATATCGTATTACATAAACAAAACATCTTTATTTTCACCTCTGCCAGCTCAAATCAGAGCAGTTTTTGCAGTCTTGTTCCTGCTGCCCTTCTGCAAAGCAGAATACCCACTCATTCAACAGGCTAGCCCACAAATATCTCACCCATAATCAAAGACCAAGAATGTTCAATTTGTTGCACGGTGTATGTAAAAGCCTAAACAAATGTAATAACTAGAGAAGGGACGGCTCACATATGCATCACTTTCAATCTGAGAAAAATCCTACAGAATGAGAAAAATTGTCATTTCACATATTGCATTTGAGGAAGCTTACTGTATATAGGAAGTGAACAGGGAAAAACTTTTTCTAGAATGACTGGGAACAATGGGTGGCATTTTAATTAAGCCTATCTCACTTTTTAAGATCTGTAATTTTTTAGCTCAGAATAAATGGATCTGCTAGATTGCTTTGGCTAAAGACACAATCTATTTTTTTGCTTTTATTTAAAGTAAGCCTAGAGGGATTAAAGGAAATTCACACCCTCAAGGCTCAAGAAGTAGAAACCATTACAAACCCAAAATGAGAGAAGACATCCTTCTAACTTGTATTTACTTCTGAATTGTCAAGAAGGCCAAGTTTTTTGCTTCTATATAAAAGAAGGACTCCAGAACGTGAAGAAGTGACAGATATTGTCAAGCCTTAACCTAGGGGTAGAGGTTTTCTGTCAGCCTCTACTCCAACAGCTAAAGAACAAAGGAAATCAAAATTTCTTTCTGCACTGCATGAAAGTATAAAAAATTAATTAACTTCTACATGCTAGCTTCTGAAGATGTAATCTTTTTCACCTTAAAGCACACTAAAACTTATACTTAAAATAAACTCCGCAGAATACAAGCACTTCATTGTTACTATGTATCTCATATCTTTCCATAGGAAAGATATTTACCAAAATATCTGCATTTTGAGCTTTAACATTTCTGTGAAAACTACAGAAATCAAAATAGCCTAAGCTCCATCACAAACAGGAGGATATCTGAGCCTAATCTTGATCTCATAAAATGTGGGTAAGGAAGCTTTAATTTCCCATACAGAAAATGAACACAAATGTACAAGGGAATTCAACAATTGTAAATCTCCAATAAAAAGAAAAAACAGAAAGCTGCAGAAGTCAAAAAAAGAGGTAAATACAACACTTCTTTGGCCTACATTCAGCCCCAGGTGCCTACTAGATGGTTTTGTAAATCATTTTATAAGAAAAAGTTGGCATGAGGGAATTACTGTGTAACAGTGGCACTGCCACTGAAGGAAGAAGGAATATTAGAAGAAAACAAGTATACGAATGGAGTAAATTTTTTTCCTATATTCCTGATATCTCTGCATGATTGCACATAGCGTTTGAGGATCAGAGAAAGCTTAGGAATTCACAGTGTGTTGCTCCCACAATTGTAATAAAGTGGGTGAAGACAATCAGTCCAAGTTTTTAGTTTTCCTTCAGGACACAGGTAGTGCCATTTCATGCTTATGACACAACAAGTTACAGGCGCATAGTTTAAAAAAAAAGAAACAAGAAAAATCTCACTAGACTGTAACTAAAGCAAGTCACATCAAGCAATCCTTCTGTTTGACTAAAAGAAAGCATGTGTTGTTTTTTAAAGGTGCAAAAGAAGATGAATTTCTTAGTGCTTCTGTCATGTTGTTTTTTTCTGGGGGATTTAAAGGATTGCTTTAAAGGAGAAGAAGTCATTAACCTATAATAAATGTATTACAGAACTAATTTTTATTTCTTCTGTTTTATGGCATCAGCACCCAACACAGTAATAAAACCAAAGGCACAACTACTTGTAACAGTCCGCAGGTACAGCAGACTATTTTGCCCCAGTAGTCTGAAGGCATCAGTGAAGTTGAAAAAAAAATAAAGTCTCATGAAAAATATTCAGAAAAGAAATTAAGCTGAAGTGAAAAACAAAATCATAAAGATATTTAGTTAATAAAAGTTAACAAACACAAAACTTATGAAATACGCAGACACAAACATGCTACAAATAAGATCTAAAACCAAACATGAGAAGTACTTTAAAAGGTGCAATAATTTCAAGACAGAAATGATCCGGTGAAAACACTGAACAAAACCAGGGGGGAAAAAAAAAACCCAGACAGATAGAAAGATGATAAAGACTTTAAGAGTTTATTGGAAGACAAAAGCAGATATAATGGGATGGTGACAGAAATCTATTACATTGGTAGCAACCAGAAACTGAAACAAAGTGGGACCATCCTTTCCCTCATGTGGTACAAGAACTTTTATGACCATTTAAAAGCAGCCATGAAAACCAACTATTAAAATCTGCTTGACAGTACGGGTTTGTGTGCTATGGCTATAGTTTCATTTGAATAGGTAGATACAGTACATCACTTTCTTCAGGACATAAGAATGCTTATTTTTGCTTCTGAGTACGTGTCATGCTATACGCTCCTTATAGATGAAATAAATTTGTTCTAGCAAGATGAAAAAAAGGAACTTCTGCAATTAAAACACACACAATGCAATGTAATACAAGAGCTCTGTTAAAGGAAAAGAGAGGGAGAGAAGCCAAAGCTAAATGATGTTAGCTAGTGTATCTGTGAAGTACTAAAGGAAAACTTCATTTGGTTTAAAACCTGGAGGAATTGACTCAACTAACTTCCAGCTACAACCTGAAAGAACTGAAGAAAGCCAGGCAGACTATACTACATGTGCTTTGAGAGCTTTGTTTAAATAGTCTATTGACATGAACTTAGAAACACAGCTCTAGCCCTGACTACCATCTATCTCTATGTTGCCTTTTCCCGAGACAATGTACCAAGGAAATTTGACTTTAAAAAACCCCACCTATTTCACACATGAAATGCATAGCCATAGTGACTCATGTATGACCACTCAAAGAGCCCATTAAAGTCCAGAGATAATTTTTTAAGCACTAGAACAGTCTTATTAGACCAACTGGACTAACTGGAAGTAGGTAAAGGCCTTTCCAGATACTAATTTACAGAATTCTTGTTGTTTAGATTTCATAGACTTATCCACCTTCCTTTTCCAATTATGAAATGGTAACATTTAAGTTGGATGTAAAGCTGCACTGCTGATGTGCACATGTGGCCTGTAATATTTATTTCACTGCCTTGGCTGGGATTGTTTCCTAACATTTTTAAGGCTTGTGGAAAAATACAGTAGTTAGAAGATCTCAAACCAACAGCGTGGATTACTGTCTCTAAAGTAAAAAGAATAGGTATTACAAAGATTTCCTGCTTTCTGGTGATGGATAAGAGACCACAAAGAGTCACTAATAACAACAGATAAAGGCCGAGGCCCTTTGTTATCACCTTCTAGTGGTTTCACAATCTGAAGCTTTTCTGGCAGGTAGGAGCGACTGCTGATAGACATTCCTGAATATCCAGTGAATTCTGAAAATCTGGAGTGAGTTCCCAGCGACATGATGCTCTCTGTGGGGGTAACGGAACCACTGTGGAGTTCTCCCTTTTCTGCTAGTTCCCGCAACTTCCTTTCCTGCTCTTCCTCAAAGAACTTGCGCTCCGAGAGGTAATTCTCCCGCCTGAGGGAGAGCCTACGAAGGGCAGTCTCTAGGTCACTGGAGCCTGGAGTCCCTGGAGTTCCAGGCTTCTTCATCCTGTCTTCATTTCTAAAACATAAAGGTGGACATAGACAAATTAAAAAAAAAAGGCGGGGAGGGAAAAAAACCACATTCTTAGAAATGCTTAAAATTTCCACATGACAGATTTGAGACAGTCACCAATACCTTTAAATTACTATGTCTGGGAACAACTTGCTACTCATCTGGAGAGCTCAAGGGCAAACACCAGTCTTTTGTTTCTCTTTCATAGTAAAAGAATTTTGAATCCTAGTTCCTGCGTGAAAACTCCTGGTTGGAAACCTGGCTTTACTTAAGAGCTTCTTCCTACAAAGAGGTGAGAGGTGTCTACTTGTTGTGTGTCTCTTACAGTTACACAAACTCAAGTATGCAGGCCCCATGTTAAAGGGCCAATGCTGTAAGAACACCACAGGGAGTCACAAGAGTAAACATGACAAACATACATTGTTTTGAGGTATTAAGCTGCTTTTACTGAAAAGTATATACAGCATAGTGTGGAGCTGTACTGAGGGAAGAGGCAAGTAACTAGAAAAGCAAAGTTCTGATTGATTTCATTCACAAGTTTTCATATTAGGTAACCTACAGATGCACACTATTTATTTTTAGGATCAAAAAAGTTAACCGTAGCTGCATCTGGGATCAGAATTCCCTAGCATTTATGTAAAATGGTGAAAATATAATTCTTTTAAAGTGTTGACCCACAAAAACAAAGAGTGGTTTTACATTATCTGGTGATGTTGCATCTCAGAACAAGTCTGAGTTGCAGACACTGACTGATACATAGTACTTTCTAAAAGCTTTCCTTTTTAAATAAACGTCAGTGCTCAAAAACTGTAAGTACAAAATAAATTTTGAGGGTGTATGCCACTGTGGTAACTGCACTATGTAAGACAAAAGGAGGAAAATAGGAACACTTTGCCTTTATGTCAGAAACAAAGTGAAAGCAAATTCCAGTGCTATGGTACTGACCCATTGTCCGAGGACTCTGTCTCTAGGATGATGCTATTGGTCTTGTTGTCTATCATGATGTTAGAGATGTCTCCCCCATAGAAGCTGGAACGTGGAGTGCTGACACAGCTAGAAATGACTGAGTTCATAGCAGAGGACTGGTTAGAGCCTGGGATATTCATTGGTGACGGAGTCATGGATCTCTGCTTGACAACTTGATTGACATTTCTCACCGTCTCGAAGACTCGCTTCTGATGACTGTAAAACACACACACAGTTAATAATCACACAATAACTTCTCACCATGAGAAGGAACAGAGAAACAAGTATCAGCTTACTTATATAACAGGCCTTCCAGTTCACAGCTCTACCGAACACCTTGGTTTTATGTACAGTTCTATAAAGTAGTATGCATAGGGTCCCATACTAGCTACAGTCTGGCCACTACATTAAATCCATCAACATAATTCTTCCATCGCCCTAGAATATTTTTTGACAGAACATTTGACAATTATGTGCATGGAACCTTTCAAATATTAATAAAAAATAAGTGAAAGAGCATTTCAGTACATCAGCTAAAAATGGCCATAAAGCCATTATGTAAAAATGAGCTTTTAAAAACCAGAATTGACCTCCATTCAATTCTTAACTATAAACTGGTTAATCCATTTTAAAAGAGAGTTTGAATTTACTCTCCTGAGTATCTCAGGAGAAAGCAAGTCTTGTATCTTTTCTCTTTGAAACCAATTTCCAACTCCCTTAAATAGTACTATAAAAAAAAGAAAAAAATCCCAGATATATAGTGGACCAAGAGTTGAGAGAGAGGCTGTCCAGGCTGGAAACCTAATTTTTTACCTACTTCTACAGTGCATTCTTTATCACAATTGTCTTTATACCATAAAAACCACTGTTCACCTGCTTCAACATTGACATCAGATGACAATTCAGCAGAAATTTCTTGACCTTACATCCTGCTACAAAAGTGCCACTGCTGCTTTGTTTTACAGTTCAGCAATGGCTGAACACAAGAACCTTCTATCTTTCACTCCTTCTATCTGAAAGGTAACACTGACAAGTTGCAAAAGGGACAGCATGCCTTAGGCTATTTCATGTCATTTAAATGTCTTTTTTTCCTGTCCTTGGGTGCTCAACAGTTGCACCTTTTGTGTGTAGGATCCAAGTGTATATATATATATATATGTATATGTCTTTAAGGGGCTGAATCTAAGAGAATTTATCAATAAACAGTCCCACGGAGCTTGCAGTTACCACTGCACAAATCAATAAAACCAAGACAAATAATGCAACCAAAAAAAAAATCCTCCTCTGGTACAGGCAAAGTAAATAAGACATTCTAAAGAAGTTACACTAGCTTTAAGTTAGACTACACTGGAAGGATTAAAGGATCCTATGGGGTTTGAGCATGCTCACAACTTTCTGACCTTACATTTTTCTAATCAACATCTCACTCTGTCAAAGCCTAATTTACAGTTCTTGGCTCAGGCTCAGAAAAGGTCAGTGTATGCGTCAGGCATTTTGTAAATGCAATTAGGACGTTTCTGGGAAGTGCCTATTGTACCTTTCCTGACTGTCCTGTTTTGTAAACTCTGTTTCTGTAACAGACCCTGTAAACTGGATTAACTTATTTCAAATTAAACAATCCATGCTTTGTACAAATCTGTGAGATAAACCTATTGGAGTACACGTGCAACTGGCATCAGCGAGGCCATTTCGGCCAAGCTGTATCTATCTATAGCTTTGGGGCTGTCGCAAGCACTTAACTTGTTTCAAACTACTCTCTTGTTTAATTCAACAGAACTTCAGCTCAGGCGTAATGGGCATCACACTAAGTACCCAACTATTCCAAATCCCTTTCTGCCCTGATGTTCTTCCTGTAAAAACTGGATTAGATCAATAGCTACCTGGTAACTTATGTTATAAAACTCACCAAAAGAAAACCCACTAACTTGAACTCCTCCCCTAACTGATAGCTGAAGAAACTTAGCATGGTAAGACACAAAAAAACAACCCTTTTCTCATTCGCAGTACTCACCAATGAGGAAAAAAAGTTCATAAGACAAGGCAAAGCCTATGTATAGGTGTTTTCTTTTGGCAGTTTTAGCAGAAAATAAAAACACCTCAGTAACTAGACAATTTATTTTCCTTTCTATCATTCACACTCTGTCAGAAATATTTATTTTTAAATCTCTAGCTCAACTATTTCCTGTTTTTTCTTTTCTCATCAAATAATAATTAACTTCAGATATAACCAATCAATTAGGAACCAATTCTTTTCAGTCTTACGCCAAGTCAGGAGAGTCAGGTTCATCTAAATGCAGTTCTTTGCGCATTGACCCTTCTATCTCTGCTGCCAAAGAATCCTGTTAAAAATAAGCACAAAAGAGAAACAAATATCATAGTATTAATAGGTTGGCATGACAGAAAATAATAAATTACTTATACAAAATAGTAAGTAATAAAGAGTACATCTAGAAAAAAAAGGAAGGTTTAAAAATGAAAAGTGAGCGGAAAACTAATGTAGAATTAAAAGCACTGACAAAATATGGCTTAGTCTCATTTTCCTACAGTATGTACCATCTGATGTTACCTAATATCTGCCAAAGAACCTTAAGAAAATATTGTAGGAAACAACATGATCCAGCTTCCCAGACTGAATTCCATACTCAGTAATGCTCACCTTCCATGTATAAAGTTTTGCTGTCTATGTTTTCATTTAAAATAAACATAAAACTCACAGCATTATCCACCCATCCACAAAAATGACACGATTCTTGGCATGAAGCACTATATACTTCCCCCATAAGGTTAGAGGTAACAGGCCATCAATTTCCACGCCTGGTCACTAAGTTTTACTGCTGGGTGCAAGGTCTAAGTATCAAACATTAACAAATCTCAATGATCTTTTGTCCCATGATCCAACATTTGAAAATTTTCACACAAAACACATAAACCTATCTCAGCACAAGCATACTTTTCACAGCTTTCGACTGTATTTGTGTAAGCACAACTTGTATTATTAAATGTCTGCCCTCTAAATTGGCCTGTGTTCAGTCTCAGAAGGGAATGCAAAAAGGCAAGTTAAGCCTTTGTTGGCAATTTACTTCTTGTGAGCACAAATAAAATGTGTTCTTCCTCAGCAGCAAGACGACACACGGCAGGCCAGATTTCGCTGCTTGATTACATTGATGTATTGCAAAAGAAGCCACTGATACCATTGCCTTCAGGAGTAATCTACCTACTCTAGAGATACACAGGCAACCAGAGCAAGTCACTGGACATATTCTTACCCACTCTTTCTTTCTCATTTCATTGAGGGTACCACATATTCCCTGAGCTTTAAATGTCATAATCACATGAATTCAGGTCAACAAGGTTGGTAAAACCAGTGAAACCGCCATAATTCGTTGCCATAATACAGATTAGCAACTAACATTCTTTTAATGAACTACTGATTTTTCAGTCACCATAGAACAAGAAGGTATATTTAACCCTGTTCAAGTAATGAAGAACTAGAATGTATAAAATAAGTGACTAGAAAGATGCCATGTCTGGAAACCACTGTTATGTTATCAGAAGGTTATACCTCCAAGGATATTGAAGAAAACAGGAAGCTCCTAATGA
This sequence comes from Rhagologus leucostigma, assembly GCA_013397725.1. Taxonomy (NCBI): domain Eukaryota; kingdom Metazoa; phylum Chordata; class Aves; order Passeriformes; genus Rhagologus; species Rhagologus leucostigma. The sequence goes on along the minus strand of VZTD01001501.1, from coordinate 950,795 downwards.
AGATCAGCCACCACAGTACAGGAGATGCTTAACCAAGATGTATAGAACTGTGTAACAACCTGTTAATGCTACCCATGATTCACAGCATAAGCACAGCCAGTTGCAGGTTGTATGTAACAGTGCTGCAGAACCAAGGAGCTGCACAGCACCCCTGTTTCAGAACCAGGTATGCAAAACTGATCACTCAGGTATCCTTTAACACTATACAAATACACATTTCACCCATGCTTATGCCGGACCTAGCATCCTATCCCTGAAGCTGTAAGCCAGGTGCAAAAACACGCTTCCTTTGCTTGGTATGTGCAGGTTTTTTCCTTAAATCTGCTTACCATAGGGAAGAGACCAAGGGAGTGGTACCGACGTGATATAGCGTTTGGCATTGTCTTGTTCCTAAGGTTTTTCAGCTCTTCTTGAGCCTCATGAAGCATTTCCATGCACTCTGCATACTTGTCTTCCAGCTCTCGCAACTGTAACATAGAGAAAACAGTCCAAGACCTTATGGGCTGCACTATTACCATAAAGATCCTGCAACTTCTTTTAACACTGGTAAGCAATAACGGTGTAGGGAAGAATATCCCACTTTAAAGGAATAGATCTCCAACAACTGAGTATCACTGGAGAATCATTAATAACATGGATTAGTAATGGGAAGGCAGGCAGGGAGGGTCATGATGAGGAAGAACTGTTTGCTCCATTTCCTTCCCTACATATCTACATGAAGCCACTGTCAAGGAGAAGATACAGAGCTAAAAAAGTATCATTAGTCTGACCAGGTTTAGTGCCTAATCACTGCCATGATGACCGCAGTTGCAAACACCATGGGCTGACAACAACCCATTCTAAAATGGTCCAAAGGATTTAGGAATTTTAAAACCAGGACTTTCACGCATACATACATAAACAGATATAGCTTTCAACAGCCTAAGACCATGCCTTATTTTTAGCTTTCTCAGGAAACATATCTTATGTAATCACTCTGTCTACAGATGTCTGTGTACCCTTACAGCTTTTGGGTTCATCAGCTACTTAAACTACGTTTGGCAAAGGGGCAGAAGTCTGAAACACCACATTCTTACAAGTTTCATAAAAATCAGCTATTTGGTTTAGAAAGAGATCCTGTTCATTTTCTTTCCCAGGAAACTAATAGAGAAGCACGAGCCTAATCTTTGTTGAGCACCACAGATACAAAAGGTCCACCAGCACGGAAAGCTTTGTTGGCCATTCCCACCTTCATCACCAAGTAGTGCAAGTACAAGACACATCCTAAAGGGATCAAGCTCTATTCATTCTATCTTGCCCGTTTTTTCATGTGAATGTAGCACCCATAAGACAGCCAGAAATACTGGACTGCCTTATGTTTATTCACTGAACAAACAGAGCACAAATGAGCTCTTCCATGTTATCTAACTAGTCAAAATAGGCTGAAATTACCAGCCTAGAGAAGTCAATCTCTAAAGGGGTTCTTATACAGCCCATAAGCCTCTGTGTTTCAAAACGTGTGTTATTTGATGGAGCAGAGAATAGGAAAGAAAAGGTTTTGAACTCCACCGGGAACATAAATGTTCCTTCATTCCATATACAAGGCAAAACTACTTAAAATTTCTGATCCAGCTCAGACTAAACCTGTCATAGCAAAATGAACAATCATTGCCCTGCTACGAAGTTATTGTATTACTAAGTAATGTACTCACCTCTGCTGTGAGCTGTCTCTGGGCATCTTTAGCTGCTCCCAGATGCTGGACAAGTTCCTCATTTTCAACAGCACACTAAAATATGCCAAAAAATGTTAGAAATACCGCGGTGTTTTGTCTTGTGATATTTGTATCCTATACTACAGGTAAGTAGGAACATTCCAACTTTTCTCATCTCTCCTCTGCTGTAATGTTAACCTACACATTAGTTTAGAAACATTTAAAATGTTAACACAAGAACACACAGCATCAGAATGCACCTTGCCAAATGAACCTCCAAACGAGTATGTCCCCACTGAAATACTTGCACTGACATTCTTGTCTCACTGACATCACTCAGAGCAGAATTTTATATCTAATATTTAAAATAATTTTAACTATTGCATTTGATAAACCATATATGCATCTTTTAAAAAACAGATGCTTTCTAGTCAAGTATGCTAGATATTAAACACCAAACAAGGTCATCCACATAAAGAGGATGGAGTATTTTCTTTATGCTCTAGTACAGAGAGGATTTTAACCTGTCCTCCAGTTACAATAGTAGCAACAGCAGTAGTCTCTCAACTGGATTGCTTACAGCTTTTGCCTTTTTCTGCAGATCGACTATCTGAGAGAGAAGATGAGTGATTTCTTCTTGTTGCCGGGCAGCATCTTCAGTTTTCTTTGCTAACTCTTCAGAGATATTGGCAATCTGGATGTTTGCATCCCCTTTAAGATAAGTGATTACAATTAACATCACAAACCCAAAATCAGAAAAGTAAGCATAAAGATATTCTCTTGGAACATTACTTGCTTCAGCAGAATACTACCCCCAATACACCGTAAGGCATTTTTGAAAAACACAGCAGGACACAAAACCAGAAAGGCATCAAGTGCTCATGCTGCAAAGGAGATTGAGCATTTTTAATGCAAAACTATATTTAAATGAGAAAGATTTAGCTTTCAGCCAGCATTTTCTGCTGTGAAATTTCAGCCAGAAATTTTCTCCTCATAATGATCTATAAAAGGAAAATAAGTACCACAGAAAAACATGACCGACTGATCAAGTTTTTTCCTACTGAACTATCTCAAATAGGTATAAAGAAGTAGGGACATACTTAGCTCTTTTACACAGTCATTGACAAGTTGTTGTTCTTTCTCTTCATAAGTAATTGTTTCAGTCTTCAGTTGACAGGCCTGTTCAAGAAATCCACACCAAATATGCTACATTAGCACATTTGTTCTTTGCCAGTCTGTTGTTGCACTTCCATCTGCTTCAGAAAGACAAGCTATTCTAATCACTCCTTCAGGAAGACAGTGAGAAACTACAGTTTTTGCCTGCCCTCCCACATGTTCTGGAAAAAGAGGCCAGGTGGACATTCAGCAGAGACATTACTGTATGGAGAAACTTGCATCATTATCACCATATCCCCACTAGATGTCACTTGTGTATTTTGCACTAAAAGTAAAAAGAAAAAAGGCTTGGACATACAAAAGATCAGCATGCAGAGCTTGATCTGTCACCTGAACAAAGCTAGGTATTATCAAAAACTAAATAAATGCTTGGTTTAAATAACTGAATTAAACATTCAAGTATTTAAAAAACATGCTATTTGATACTATTTGAAAAGTTCTGGCACTGTAACCATATATCCCACAAAAAAATCTTAGTCCTACCTCCTTCCCTGCTTTGTCTTTTCCACTCTGACTCTGGGAGTGCCAAGAGCAGCATGGCTGCAGCCAGCTGGTTCTGTCTGGCACCACCTCAATGGGTCTGTAATCTATTCCCGATGCTCGGGGCATGCACAGACACCCATAGACTGCATCTGTAGAGAACTGCACAGCTCACAGGTTTCAGATCTGGCTTCATCCTGTGCTTTGCTGGCACAGACTGCATCTCCCTGGATGGCAAGGCAGTGCTGCATGGGGTTTCCTACCAGCTCCTGATGCTGTGGCTCTCTCAGTTCTAACCCCATGTTCATTATTCTCAGACCATCCGTTGCTCATCTTCTTTGTGCAACCTCTCAGTTAAGAGTACAGCAGTCTCCATTACCTGGTCTCTTGTGCACTACCTATTTACAATGGGCCCTGCATTTGCAGTGGAAAATGGTAATAAACACTCTGTTTTCATACATTCATTCTTAGACCAAAAGTATCTCTTCTGCTATACTCTGCTACATGTTTGCAAAGTGGTAACATGCTCCCAAAATTTAAAAGTTGGATTAAACATATAAAATTATTCACTTCATATTCAATTACTAAACTTTTAAAAACCATGTCATCTGTGAAACAACCAGAATATTATCAGAAATAAAAGAGAAGAAAAACACATTCAATTTAAAATACTAACTGCCTGACTTGAAACACAAAATGAAGAAACGTAATGCAAATTTAGGCTAGCAAATATTATTTTGACAAACATTGAATCGGTATTAGAGAGACCATGCCAGCCTACAAACTTCAGATCTGCAGCTTAAGTCACACGTATCTGCCAGGTCAGCCCTTTAAAACTTGTTTCAAAGTGCAATCCTGGACTCCAAAATCTACCCATGCTCCTGTACATTCTTACCGCACAAAAATTGCTTTGCATGTAGCTTCATTTGGGAAGAATTTCTTCACAGAAAGGGTGATTAGACATTGGAATGGGCTGCCCAGGGAGGTGGTGGAGTCACCGTCCCTGGAGGTGTTCAAGAAAGGACTGGACATGGCACTCAGTGCTGTGGTCTAGTTGATAGGGTATTGATGGGTCAAAGGTTGGCCTCAATGACCTTAGAGGTCTTTTCCAACCTAAACAATTCTGTGATTCTATGTAGCTTCCACATTTCAGTCTTTCCTTCATTTAGAAAGATAAAGGATGGTGATTAAACAATTACAGAAAGATCTGTGTTACATGTGGAATTACACTCTTAGTTAGACTCTCAACTTTTAATACAAGCTTCTCAATACCTGTGTTCTGGCCTTTAGACGAACAACTACAGTAAGCAAAACAAAGGGAGCAATTTCACCTCAGATCTAAGCACAACATTTTCCTCTTCAAGGTCCTTGAGTTTCTTTTGAAGAGAGTCCAAATGAAAGTAGTTCTGGACGGAGGAAGAAGATTCATTCCTCTTCAGCCTTGTACGAAAAAGCAACAATTTTAAATCATTTTTACATGTCTTATGGCCAATCTCACAGAAGCACAGACTGAACACAGGTCTCAAAAGCAAACAGAGCCACATGAAATACAGCTTATTCCTGCCAATACTTCTGGGCAGCAATAAATTTGCAGTGAATTTCAAAAGAGAACATTTAAAAATTTTATTTATTATCCCACACATTTCCTACGGAAAAGTTATTCAGCCAAGGCTATGAGAAAAGAAACCACATTACTAGAGGGAGAAATCCAATAGCTCCTGACTAATGCTGCACATGCTTCATCAGAATGCAGCAATAACTCTGCAAGGGCAGACAGCCCCTCAGAGCCGGCAATGCTGCTCAGCCAGCTAATGACCTGGAATCCACACTGTAAGCCATGCTTTATTTCTTTCCCTCAGCTTGGAATTTTTCCACTGTGCCTTCAGATCCTTCAAGCACAAAGGTCACTCATGTAGCATGTCCTAGCACAGCATGCAAATGTATGTGGTGTACTGGGCTACCGTCAGTGGGACCCATGGCTGCTCCACCACAACAGTGACCCAGTTCCTCTGAAAATTGCAGCGCTGTGTCAGCAGCCTCCCTATGTACTCTCCCCTCCTAGCTCCTGTTGCCACCTGGATAGCCAGCTGGCTCAGTGCAAATCCTTCCAGCTGGAGCCTTGCACCAAGTTCTGAGTCCCATTTATAGTTCCAGCCAATACAGGGGTAATTTTACCACTTTTCAAAGCTATTAAATCGTCCAACAGATGACGGTTCAGCATTGTAGACTGATTAACTTACGGGGTGGAACAGACAGACTCCGGTTCACTTTCTTCAGCAGCACTGGTGTAGAATTGGAGAAGTTCATCTTTCATGGACAGCTCATGCCGCAACTGAGAAACCTACACAAGACAAGAGCTCACAGATCAGTAAGCTGATTTTCCAGACACATTCTTAAGCAAACCCACCACAAATTAGCTGGTTAGTCACCCTCCAGGCATCATCTTCACACTAAATCAAGAGTACAAGATTGAAACAGACCAGAACCACTTCTTTCATTTCTTAGAAAGAAGGAAAATTGTACCTTTTAAATTAGCCACCAAATGCTTTTTCACAAGTTCAAAAATGCAATTACACTGCTATTAGACATGTTTCTTTTTCACCTTGTTAAGAGAAGTAATCCTGATTCACTGTTGCATTAGTCTAGGTTCACATGCACAGTAATGGATATATTGCAATGATACTGCAAGAAATTAATGTGGCACAATCAAGCCACATTTTATCCATTATGTGTGATGACTGCCAATTTCTGGCTCGGATGCCGACCTTGCAGGCCTCAGAGGCGGACATTTCTTCCTCTCCAAGAGACTTTACATAAAATTACTGAAATGCTTCTGTAGGAAGGTTACAACTGCAACTCAAGTGCCTGTTGAGCTGCAGAACACCACCACACAGTGGGAGGCTGCTGTTCTGAGGCTGTTCCAACAGTGGAGGTTGCAGTCAGTTTCTGGGTTTTTTTGGCTCTGGTAAAGCAGTTTGTGAGATTCCCGTACTTAGTACACACATACATCAAAAATGAACAAAACATCAAAATTGGGTGATTAAGATTCTCTGTAACTGCAAGCTCCACAAATGTAATCTTTGTTACTTTATATTGCTATTTGCCAAGAAAAGGGTTAATAGCCCAATTAGACAGTAGCATGTACACCACTTCACAGCTGTGATTTAAGATGCCAGTAGCAAGAGATTAATTTTTATTTGCCTTGCACAACTATAGATAGCGTAATTGATCAGACACATCCATTCCCTTCCACTTGCACTGCAAGACTTGGCCCTCAGTTTGCACTTTTCCATGTGAAAAATGCACAGCACATTTCTTTGTATTAAACTTCTGCTTTTCATATTGTAAGCATACTTTTCTTTGTAGTTATTATTAGAAAAAAAACAGAGAATATCAATGACATAGATTTGAACTCCATTTTCATTGAACAAAAAAAGCAGACACAATCCAAAAAAGCACTTGAATTGTGCAGGATTTGAAGCAAACAAGGTCATTTACTTAACTAAGACTATTCTGCATAATGAGAAGTGCTAAGGCACCAAGTCCTCCTGAGACGTGGGTTCTAAATAGCAAGGTGAAAAAAACCATCCCCATCCAACTACATTTTAGAAAACTATTAAACAAAATTTGTGCATTAATTTTTGGAGGCTCAGTTTCTCCATTTCAGGAAGAGCTAAAATGCTGAACCAAAAAAAACAATTTACTTCCTTTCAGCACATTATAACTCAGCCTCTTTAGGTAGCAAGGATTCAGATACTGTCTGTGGGTGGACATTAGATCATCTCCAGCTCTCGCTACCGTTTTTTTTCTATGAATTAAAAAGACTGAGGATACTATTTTTACTGCCATTTCTGAGCATTCCAGTCCTTCGAAAGAGGGTGAACAGCCAAAAGGGTTGCCCTTTTAATGGAACAGGACCTGAAACCGTAGGCACAAACTGAAACATGGGTGGTTCCTCCTAAACATCAGGTGCAACATTTTAATTGTGAGGGTGACTGAGCACTGGCACAGGTGGCCCAGAGAGCTGGTGGGGTCTCCATCCTTGGAGGTAGTCAAACACTGTCTGGACATGGTCCTTGGCAATGGACTGTAGGGGGCCCTGCTCAAGAAGAGGGTTTGGACAGGATGACCTCTGGAGATCACTCCCAATCTCAATCATGCTGTGAAACTGAAACACTCACTACAGTAACTTCCAGCAACACCTCCCTTTGATGCAGCATTTTGTGGTGTGTTAACTTTGGTCAGCACCTAAGCACCCACCAGCTGGGCACACAGTCTACCCCACAATCCCCATAGGATGAAGGAGAGACTCAGAAGCTCAAGAGTATCGCCGTGTGGGTGTCGATGGAGAGCTGCTGCTTGTTCCAAGAGGAACCTTAGTTAAGGAACCCCTGGCGGTGCTTCCTGGCACCTCGCAAGTCAGCTCTCTCACCCGTGCGATGAATACACGCAGCCACGCTCACACTGAGCCAGCTAGCTCAGGCAACACTAGAAGCAAACGAGTCAGAGATGGCCCCACCGGAGCTCTGGAGCTTACTGTTACCTCGATGCTGTCCCGGGTGAGAAGGGGTGTGTTTCCGCTTCGTATACACTCATAAAGAGGTACAGCAGGGAGGTAGGGTAATACAAGAACCAATGGGGATAAGGAGAGGGCGGAGTGGGGGCTGGATTACATCCTCTTCAGGGATACAAGGGGTCTGGCTGCTGGTCAATCAGAGACACTGAATCGCCATAGGGTCACAAGATCAATGGAGGGAGCCTTTCTCACTGAGATAAGGGGGAGTCTTACACTTTGGAGCCTGTCCACCAGCGTGCCCCCTCTGTACCTGGGCTCTTTGGCCCCCCGGCCACAACAGCTGTTGGTTCAGCCGATGCAACACAAGAGCAAGAAAAAACGGGCTGAGATAGTTTAGTAAGTGAAGCAAAGTTCCCCATGCAAGCAAAGTAACATAAGAAACTTATTCACTATTTTCTATCAGCAGGTGGGTGTTCAGCCGCTTACTGGAAAGTGGGACCTTGGCACACAGAACTGTCACTTGTAAAGACAAACACCATAACCATGAATGTCCCAGATTCTTCCTCCTTTCCCTGACCTTCTATTGTTGAACGTAACAACATACGGTATAGATCATCCCTTTGGTCAGTTTGGGTCAGCTACCAGAGCTGTGCACCCTCCCAGCATCTTGTGCAGATGATGGATAGAGTGAAGAGGTGGAAAAAAACCAAAAAAAGGGTGGGGAGGTTCAGAGGGGCATGAGGGAAAAAGAAAAGAGCCTGGTAGATGCTGTGCAAGCACTGCTCAGCAATAGCCAAAACACCGTTTCTATCAACACTAATTTAATCACAAATCCAAAGCACAGCACCAGGTAGGCTGGTGAAGAATATTATCCCCATCCCAGACAGACCCAGAACACACTGTCATACTGCAAAACACTGGACTTGTTTTATGAATAGAAATAGCCCATTTTACATTCTCACAAGCCACTGCAACATGTGCCCTCCAGAGCAAACACTGCCACATTACTGCTGCACCATCTTGGTATTGTTACCAAGCAATAGAGACTGAGCCCTTGCTGCACACAGGATAAGGCCCATGACACCCCAGGAACCAACATGGTGATAGCTCACCTCTTCAGGCTTTTAATTTCCTCCACTGGCCTGACAGCTTCACTCAGCGTCAGATCTACCTCATGAAATAGCTACACCTATCTTAAAAATAATTTAAGTAGAAGCTAAAAGTAGCCTCACATAGAGAACAACAGTTTAAAGACTTGGGACCTAACTCACAGGATCAATCCTTACTGAATCTTGAACAACTGTTTCAAGAGTAGAGCTGATTTGTTTTCCTGACTGACAGCAACTAAGTGCTTAACAGGTTGGAATTACTCAAAAGGAAAACACCCTGTTACACTGTATGTAAACAGCACGCATGCAAGTACCAAGTCAAAGAGCATTTCTGTCTTTCCAACATTACCTTCTACTCCTAATAGACCAAAAGCAGTGTTCCCTTTTTTAAGCTACCATTCCAGATTATAATTCAGCTTTTTCCTTTCCTCTCACTTTACACAGGACAAAATCAAACCTGGACTTTGAAACCTGCTATCATCAAAACACAAACTCTGACAGATGACCTGGAACTCGAATAACAGGTCTAGAGGGCTGTATTACCCAGAAGTTAACACAGGTTTGAGGTCGTGTTATTTGAGGACTGATACTGTCTTGGAAGTGCTGCCATTTTAGCCTCAGAAACATAGGACAAAATACGTAGAGGAAAAAGAAGCAGAAACTGGGATATTCAGAAAGATTAGGAGCAGCTAAAACCTAGTGAGCTACTCCATTCCAAATACAATTCACTGTGTGCAGATTCACGGTTTACGTTTCTTTGATACTGAGCTCTAATTTCAAAGGAGATAATATTAAAGTGTAGGTAGCACCATCCCAGAGAAAAGGAACATGGAGCTGCAGCATTCTGAACAGCAGATAGACACACTGTACCTGGCAACTACACTCTGCTGCTGAAAAGGCAGACACCCATCTCTGTAACCAAAATACTTTACCATTACGAAAGTTTCCTCAGTATAATGTTTATGCTTCTAGAACATAATACTGAAACAGTAAACTGAGACTGAAGTGTCTGCGCACACACTACAGTGCTTGCTTCAGTCCACTCACCCTTTGTTCTCTAGTGCACTACAGTAAAAATCTCAGTTACATCAGTTTTTACCAAACATCATCACAACCCCTTCTTAAACTAAGCAGCACGTAACAACACAAACTCAAAAGACAAACCCAAGAATCTGATGCATTTTGCACAGGTCTTTACTACTTTGACATGTACCTATCAGTGTGGCATGTCACCGGCACACAGGAAAACCTCAGTCTGCTTAATGGGATGGACAGAAGGTTTTGTCATGACAAAGGTCAAAGAGATATAAAGCTAAATTATTCATGCTATGATACATATACCAATAAAACCTTAATTTTACACCACACATCAGAAAGAATTTGTCCCTGTATTACAGAAAACACGTATCTCTCAGGCAAACCATTTTTAGGCAATTTTTACGGAATTTTAGAAGTACCAAATAAATTCTTTTCTCTTACCTCTTTCCCTTAAAGACAGTGGTCTTAGTTACTGTTCTGTTCAAATATTCAAAATTCAGTTTTGATAGAAAATCTGCAACCTACTAAAGGCAGATTTTCAATACACAAAAGTGTCATGACTTTAAAGTCTGGTGAGCTCTGCCTCAAAAGCATCAGTTTCTGAAGGAGTCAAAATAACAGTGTGAAAGAGGGGTGTTGACAGAACATATGGCCCAACATACCAAGCCACCTGGTAAGAGGCTTATTTCTGGTGGCACTTTTCCTAATGCTGCTCCTCAGTCCCACTAAATAAAAACAGACATGGACAGAGGCAGCTTATCCCTCTCCTCCACCTTCCTCAATCAAATTTTCCACTCTGGACGGATGACATGAATGCACAGTCCTGCTCAGTCACCTTGCACCTACCTAATACACGTCATATTGACCAATACACAAGTAAATTGGTCTGCCCCATGATGGGACTTGAGCAGCAAGCAACAGCACTCCTTCGGGAGAGAAGAGAACTGGTTTTTCATGCCAAAAAGGGTAGACCACATCAAAGGATATTATTTCATTGTGTGTGCTCCACCACCATTTATCACACATCAGCGATCACTCCATCCACACTTCATCCTCCAGCTCATCTCAGGGCTATAATGCAACATCTCACACCCCTGAGCAGTGTTAATTATGAACCATTTTTGAAGTTTTTAATCTACTGTGGTTCATTGTTCTCCTGCTGTCTTGCTCAAAACCATATATGGATGAGACTCAAAAACCAAGGTCACAGTCCCAGAACAGGAGAAACAACGTTTGCTCCTAGCTCAGTTATTAAGTTGGAGTTTAGTGACAGTTGTACTTAGAGATAAAGAGCTCTTTTAAAGCACAGGTGGTACTTGAAATGATATATGCTTTCTGGTGTGTTTTATTGATCACACCAATGTGTGCACTTCCAGCCCAGAAAGCCAACCATACCCTGGGTTGCATGAAAAGAAGTGTGGCCAACAGGTTGAGAGGTGACTCCTCTCCTTCTCTACTGTACTCTGGTGAGCATCCAGATCTGGTGTCCTCAGGACAAGACAGAAGACAGGGACCTGTTCAAGCAGGTCCAGAGGAGGGCCACAAATATATTCCTTCTCCTGTATGGGAAGGCTGAGAGCGTTGGGGTTGTTCAGCACGGAGAAGGTAACACTCTGGGGAGACCTTATTGCAGCCTTTCAGTACTTCAAGGGGGTTTATAAGGAAGATGGGGACAGACTTTTTAGCAGGGTCTGTTGTGATAGGACACCCGGTAATGGTTTTAAACCAAAGGAGAGCAGATTTAGACTAGATATAAGGCAGGGATTTTTAGCAGTGAGGGTAGTCAGACACTGGAGCAGGCTGCCCATAGCTAAATGTATGGACAAGAACAGAAAACTCCCCCCATCATTGCATATACAGCATTCAGGCATAAAATCTTACCTCTTCTCTGATGTGTTCTACTTGCTCCTCCAGGAAATCATTTCTTTCTGTCAGTGATTTATTCTTCTTTAACAGTGACTGGCCAATCCGAGCAGCTAATTCTAAGTCCCGTTCTTTCTGTCAAGCATTAAGAATAGAAAGCTAATTTAAATTTATTTTTTTTTCATCACCAAAAGATCAGAGGGAGGGTAAAATTGCCATGAAAGGGAAGCAATAAGCACTTCAACAATAAAAAGACCTTCCTTCTGTGAGGGTTTATTTGTCTGGGGTTTTTTGCTAATTTTCCTTTTCTACTCTTGAATATGTTACAACAGCATTATTCAGAAAAGACGGACCCTCTCTCAAAGCATTCTTCAGTTTCCACTTGCTCCATCTAGAAATAAAAGGCAATAAGCTATGCAGGAGTAGAAGCCAGTTCCACCACAATGAATGTTCAGCTCCTATTCTTGTGTATGCCAACCATTAGTGCTTTTGTACAAAAACAGATCCTGTTTCCTTTTTGCAGATGCCCCAGTCTACATTAACTGGTTACTCTCATGTCATCCTTGGCCTCTTCTTCCCTCTCCTCTATGAGCACAGTACTGGAAATCACCTGTCTTGACAGTTCACCACAGGTACCAATAAAAGCTAGAAGCTTTCCCTGTTGATGACACGTACCTACGGATGCCTCAGCCTTGTAGAAGCTGGTACATGGGATTGTAATCTGCCTGGGAGAGTACGATAAAGTGCATAGAATTTTGCACTATTCATCAGGCATTTCTATTTATAATTTTCTTATTTAACTACTAGATTTTTTAAATAGTGGTAAAATGGTGCTGTGGTTAACTTCCTAATGTACCCTTAGCTCAACACCATTTGAGGAAGAATTTTGTCCCCGTCACTGAAAATACTGTTTGGGGCTTACTTACTGCCCCAACTACCATCCAGATTTTATGACTAAATGCCACCTTATGTCATTCACATGTTAAAGACAAAGCCTACAAAACCTACAGCTACTGTTCACACGGATTTGAAGTCAATGAATTTGAATGAAGACGCTTTCATAATGGAAAAAAAAAAAGTTATATAATAACCAGTAAATAAAAAGAGAGGTTATTGATCACTGCTGTATCTGCAAATAGCATTTTCCAAATGATTTCTGAAGGTCAGACTAATATTTGCATTGAAAGCTACTGGCTTTATCTAGCCATAAAATCTTTATGTAATCTTATGTACAATCTTTCAGAACAATAGGTCCCACCGAGTTATCCAAAATACGTTTGGTTTCTATTTTAAGCCAACTTATTGTTCACTAATTTGGCTCACCTAATAAGTACTGAGTGGAAAAAATATATTGCTGTGGTTTTGACTCCACAGCGGAGGAGCTATCTAGCAGCAATGTTTTTTAACTTCCAATTTGAGGAACGTAAGTGCATGTCCAGGCTCTTCAGATAACCTCCCCAGACTTCCTATGCAATTTTTAGCTATTCAGCTCTAAATCTCAGTTTGGGGACAGGCCTCTCTCTTACTCACACAATGAGAAAGAACCAATTTATTACAGCAGTGTGTAAAAAAATAATACTGACAGGCAGGACACATTTACACTATTATTAGAAAAAGATGAGAAAGCAGATTCATGAAGAAATCTGCTCCTATCCTTACCATGTACCCAAGCAGGCCTGGTGCCACTCCCTTTCCTTAGTTTCAGAGCAACAGGCACAGATTTCTGAAATATCTGCACACATTCTGTTTCAAGATCTTCTCTTTCCTATCTTCCCAAATGCTGAACCTTTCACTCTATGAACTTTGTAACGCAAGCACCTGAAGCTTGCAAACATGCAGGACAGACAAGGGGTAGCTCTTGTTTTTTCTCTAACTTGTATATGTGAGGGCAACAGAAGGAGTTAAATTCTGCAAATGGATGCAATCTCTTGAGATAACCATCATCTGGAGAACAGAGAAACGTACTGTAAGTGCACCTTATGAACACAGTAATTTCATCAGAGATGATGGTCAAATAAAGCAAAAAGGCTCACTGAAAGTATTTGTTTTATTGAAGTTTGACATATTATACACTCCTTTATTTTTCCCTTGCCAATACCCAGACAGGAAAGTACACAAGAAGCTTTAAAACTCTGGCTCAGCAAGTCCTTCAAGCATTGCTCCCGTGAGTGTGACACCTGGATCTAGAGACATCTGGCTACAGGGACTAAGAGGAGGAAACAGTTTGGCAGAATGCTGCCATCATTACTAGAAGCAGCCATCGAACAAATGCAGTAAATCTCAGCCAAATAACTACAAGTTGATGAATTATTCCAGGAGAAGTCTTTTGGGTAAAGCATCAGTTTTAACAAGTATTTTGTACAGAGGTGTTTGAATGGGTTTGGGTCAAAGCACAAAATGTAAGACTGTACTGAACTGAGGGGTATCACGAACAGGTGGGAGATGTGAGCATTCACTCCCATGCTTGTTTCCTTCCAGAATTAGAGGAATAACAGACCACCCAATTGGCTGGAAAGACCCCATTTTTGACATTGCTATTGCGATAAGCAAGCAATTGAGTATAAAGGATTAAATTGCAGTCAGCCATGAACTAATACAATCGTAACAGTTTTCACCTAAAGAATTACTCATAAACATTCTTTGGAAAATTATTGCTCAAATTTACTGCAGAAAACCAGCTAATGTCAGTCAAAAAATTTATCATGATATTTACTGAATATAAGCACTGTACCGTGACAGTTGCTTTTTGACATTTCTTGCGTGCTAAGGGTTACAGGAATACCAATTTTCATAATAATGGTATTAAAAAACTCATAAACAACAACCAAATCAACCAAACATAAGGAAGAGAAGAAAAGGAGATAAACAGAGTACTACATATTTTCCAATTTTGTGTCTATGTACTTCTCTGGAAAGAAATTATCTGAGAAAATTATTATGAATACAAGTCTGTGAGCTTTTTAAAAATTATTTTCTGAAGAGAATATATCCACCAATAATGATACTCCTAGTTTTACATGTACTGTAAAAATATGTGTCATTTTAAGACAATTCCTCCTCCTCTTCCTCATTCAATAGGGCTAACATTTGGCCAAGAACAAGTTATATGGCCTCAACTGAAAATTAACCAGAAGTAATGAATCCATTTGACTGAGGTAAACAAATGATCTTTACTTAGAAAGAATATTTACTTTAAAGTGTACATACACTTAGAGCCCTTATTCCTCCCTACTGGAGGACAATCTACCAACAATGTTTAGTAGTGGTACCACATAATTTCAGTATTACTTTCTCATACTGTGTACAGGTCCTTAAACAGATGTAATACTTGCCTCTTCAAGAAGACGTGTTACAGCATCTATGTCATTGTATGTTTTAGTCATCTGGCCCACTCTTTCAGCACATAAAACTGCAAAAAAATAAAGCAAAACATTAATCAGATAGGCAGTACTATTGGGGGAGGATCACAGAATATTCTGAGCTGAAAGACACCCACAAGGATCACTGAAGCCAACCCTTTGCAAGAAAAATCTTTCTAAGTTTGGCTGTGTGTTAAGTTTTCATGTTAAAAACTACTTATGTCAACTTTTGGGTAAGCACATCAAGAGCTAAAAACTCAAAAGAAACAAAACAACAAACAAACAAAACTCATCCCCCCCACCAAACCTGCCCTCAGAAAAAAAAATCCAAACTTCATGTTATACTGAGAATACAAATACTCCTCTTGTAATGAGCACTTGCCTTTGTCAGCAGTGGAACAAACTTAAAATATTAAAACTCCCTTCTCTGAAGATGAATGTCTTGAGTTTATAAAAAAAGTTGTCAGGAAGTCAAACCAGATATTCTTAGATACATAATTAGGATTCCATCACGTCACCTACTCATTGTATGACGTGCAGTAGCATTACTCCATGAATAAGCAACTCCAATACTGTTAGGGGCACTGTTCATCAGAAAGACACTATGTCATACTCAGTTGATAAAAACTGGGTTTTATGGTACAAGACAGCCAAATAAATACAAAATGCATGCAAAATAAGAAATGGCTCTTTTAATACCCAGGCCATACTACAATGACCACAGCACCGCTCATAACAAATATTTACTTAGACTGGTTGAGATGATTAATCACTAAGGTGGAACCAGGAGTTTTATCAGACTGAAGAAAGTATGCAGAAGTTCAGTCTACCACCATAGGTAATCCTTTAAGAAGCTACACTTATCTAGAAGTCAACAAGTTCTCTAAAAATTCACCAACAATCACAGGAAACAACAGCACTTTCTGTTCTACCCTTCTATTCTTTGTATTTTCAACTATACCTTTTCCTCAAACCCTGTGATTCTGGAAAAAAGGACTGTTAATGAAATTCAGTGGCTCACAGGGACTATGAGTTATCAGGCTGCTGTAGCCTGAACTGTTCTTCAGGGGATTTACTCTTGGCAATGTCAGTTAAGGCTCCGTCTGGCAGATAAGCTAATGTTGTTCTAGCGCACACTAAGGCAGGGTAAGAGACAGATCAGGCCTAATAGGATTTAAATAGTGAGGAGAAAAAAAAAGCAGAACTGTACAGTAACATTAGCAGGAGACAGTTTGTCACACTAAGGAAACAACATTACCTGATTCATAAATATACAATCTGCATATATATAAATATGCAGCTGATAACCACTAAGGCACATTGATAATACATCAAATGCAATAGTACTTAAATATCTATTGAAATGTTGGAGGATATTTTTCCCTACCCAAACATCAGAAAATTGCTTAAACTATGCCAAGAAATTCAATTTCTTAGTTTATTTTCCTGTTTCTCTAACTGTACTTTTGCAGATCACATCCTAAAAATATTTATAATATTTACTGACATGAGTACTGCCAGTGAACTCCAAAGAATGCTATACAAAAGTATTCAAAATATAATTGCATTTATCCAAATAAGAAATCTGAAGGTGGTAAAAGGCTTATGCTTCCAAGTAATAATCTGACAAACATGACACACCAACAGAAAGAATAACTCTACCAACTGCAGAAGTAAAAATACAGTACGTCCGTATTACATACAGTAAACTACACGCTGTATCACTCAAAAGCAGACTAATCAGGATTCCACAGAATAAAACGCAGTAACTTGCAGAGAGCATAGGCTAGAAATAAAAGGGGCTAAACAGAAGTTTTCCATAAAAACTTCACATAAAGACAGAAGGTGTAATGTTCAGAAGACTGTTCATCTACACACACACAAATTGACATCACCATAAATTCAATTTTGTTTTAAATATAGTAAGTTCATAAGTCATGCCATAAAACATCTATCAGAAACCCTGACGCCAGCAGGTTTCCAATACAACTGCACACTAAATAGTTCCCTTGGTTACAACATTCCATCACTACTATAAAATAATGTTTGACATTGTCATTAGCAAGCTCATTTCAACTCTGTACCTAGCACTAACAATCACCACCGAGTAGGACTACAGCAATCTCACACCATCCTAATTCAGGTAAATGTATAACCTTCCTAACAGCCAGGCTGATAAAAGGATGGTGTTCCCACAGACAGAATAAAGTCACTCAGCTGGGAGAGTGATAAAGGTTGATTTGCGTGGATACTCCCTGGGTTATTCCTTTAGAACTTGGCATTTAAACTTTAACCTAGAGAGGCAATACCACAGCATTATCTCAACAGACACTAATAGCAACAAAGTAGACCTTGGTCACCAACACTTTTTATATCTCGAAATTTCTGTCAAAGTTCTGTTGGTGATTGTCAAAACAGAGATCTTCACACACTACTCAGTCAGTGTGAAAGGGTTTCAAATAAGAAATGCTCTTTTATGCATCCTCTTCATTCTCCAAGTGGAAATAAACTTCAGTAGACTGCATATAATAAAATTCGTCAGTCAACTACTGCCCATACTACTACTACTACATACAATACTGTAGAAACACAGAGGTACTAACTAAAAGGAAGGATTCCCTTTTGGAAGGAGGGCTAACTTGAAAAGAGGTGTTGCTTTTCATTACTCAGAAATCAAGGCTTGTGGGGAGGAGAAGGTGAAATGTGAGGGTGAAAGTGGAATTCAGAACCATTTAAATCAAACGAATCATTTAAAAAAACCCCAAACCTTAAAAGTGTCTAAATATTTAGTTATTCAACCTCCACACACTACAAGACAACATTTGGCCAATTCCTAGTACAGGAGTTTTTATTTCTTCAGTGATCAAAAAATCTACCAGAGAAACACCCACTATTTTGAAAAACCATTTAGAGGTGTGATCCGTGAAGTATGCAGAGGAAAAGTACTCCCCCACACCACATATCTAATGGATCCTGCATAGTAGGTTTCTAGCCTGCTGGAGTTTCTGATGAATATGAGAGCCTGGTAATGCTGCTGTAAAGATAAAACAAGAGCAAATGAAGGACAGTGCCTTGTAATGCAAAACCTACTGTGCCAAATTACTGACCTCTTTTTGCTCACTCACACATCAGTAGTTTTTTGCTTGAGGGTGATAGGGAGCACTGTGTCTAAGTGCATGGATGCATGCAAACAGCCAAATAAAATATACTTTGCACTTCTCAGCTTATGGAGAAGGCTGATAGACAACACAGAAAGAAAGAATAATTTAAAAAGCCCACATGTTTTGATAACTGCTTTGAAGCTTGATGTCACAGATATAAAACAGGCAACAAGGAACACAGAAAGCTCCCATCACATTATTTTCATGACAGCACTAAATACATGGTACTGGGGACACACTTGCAGTTCAAAGTACTTGGGTTTTTTTTTAAAGCCAAACACACAAATGGACAAATGCTACACAGACCAAACATTTCTTCTGCCTTAAAGTACCTAGTACTAGCCTTATACCCTCCTAAAGCTTGCAAATTTACTGGTAACGACATTCCTGTGTTTCCCAACATAAGTACAGCTGAAAGGATGTACTCCGCATTTATTTCTTGTCATCTAGTTAATGGAGCACTGATTACCAAGCTGAAGATGCGCAGGGAGATGGAGGAATGCATGCACCTTTCTGGATTGCTCCCTGAAAGTCCCCTATTCAACAAGTATGCTACTTAGAGTAAAGGATGTTTGCAGGAAGAGGAGATGGCCATGGAAGTGAAAGGGAACAAGAATACCACTATTGGCAGCTTCTGCAATGAGCCACCACCTACCAAACAAAGGATTCGAGTGGAACAAAGGAAAAAAGTAACACTGGAGCCAGCATTCACAAGTATCCTCAGCTCCTGCTCCCTGCATCCCTCCTCAATGCATTCTCCCTCTCCATTTTTGAGACCCATCAACCAGGGATAAACTAAAGAACTAAAAGAGAGCAGCAACTGCTGAAGAGGAAAGCCCAGTTCCCGCTGCTCCTCTTCACATCTATTTCTAACTACTGGGAAACACAAGAGGGCTAAGATGTTACTGTAAAGTTTCACTTTTGGGGCAGATAATATTGACCTGTATAATTATAGAGTCTAACAGGGAAGGACATAGTGCATGAGGATTTCCCTACTACCAAACTTTACTTCTTCAGAAACTCCATCAGGGGAAAAAAATACTGTTCATGGAGCACAGACCTCTCGCCATTTAAACACCCATGCTTCTTATTGGCAAGGTGGTGGGAGGAGAGAGAGAGCTTTTTCTTCATAACAGTTCCCTACCCAAAGCCTTTAACTGTGGCAAGGCCTGCTATATTCTTGCTCAGTCATGACAAGCCCTGCCTCACAAACAGCTTCTGTCTCGCTCCCCTCTGCTCACAGCTCTGTCCAAACACCAAAGATACAATGGCAGGGGCATCGCATCCTAAATGTTGCACATGGAGCCACACAGAACACACATGGCAAATCTGATTGACCAGCCATGCTCCCTGCTGCCACGTGGCAAACGGTAGCCATCGAAGGCCCTGGCAGACTCGGCCTCTTCAGCTTTCGATGGATTCATTTCTCAAAGGCTATTTTTACACTCCAGGGATAAAGCACCTGCTAAAAATTACAGCTTCAGTTCCAGAGCCACTGATAGTTGGCACAGGTTACTGTGAGCACTACATCAACTTGAGCCAAGCACATGTGGAATTCTGAAACTGTGCCATATTAGGTATATCACCTTTCAAATAAATTCAGGGAAATTATACCTCAAATGTGCTGTCAGCTGTTACTGACCCAGGCTAGAAAGATTTTCCACAGTTACAGATAAACATGGTAGCTTCTCCTCCAATGCAGAGGTGTTTTTGGCAGCCCTGATTAAACTAGGGCAGAGGCTTCAGATCTGCTGTTGCCTGCCACATTTGAGACAGCCCTAAGAGAATAAGCCCTTATCTAAAGAGCTTAAAAATTTTAAGGCACTAGTGTCACCAGAGCTTGAAGAATGTGCTTCCAAGTCACAACTTGCTAGAAGTCCAAATCCTAACAAAACACCCCAGCAGTTCCCCCAGCCTCCCCCAGCACGGAGCAGGCCAGTCACTCCAGAAGGCAGACAGGGAGGTCAGCGGTGGCCGTGACCCTGGTTAGAGGGATAAGGAGCGGCCACAGCGCACCAACTGCTTCACAACTGTCAGGTCACACTGTTGGCGAGCTCCGTGCAGGAGTCTGGAAGAACATAATGTTGTGAGTGATACATACTCAGTCAGCAAGTTCAACAGACACGCCAACAGATTTGGTTTTTGTCTTCTTCAGATGTTACACCCTGGCTTACTGTAATTTCAATGGCACAGTTTGCAAAATAATCTTTTCATATTAAGCTGCAGGTACTGATTCTTCTAGAAGAAGAGATTTTTATCTTGCTGTTTAAGGCTATGGTTCAAGGAGTGTTTGTTTACTGCCATTTCTCTCACAGAGTATTCAAATAGCTTAGCAAATCCAATATTAAAGCCTGACATACAAACCTTTGTTATCACTTAACCTCAGGTTTGCAAAAAAACCCCCACTTTGCTGTTACTTCTTCTCTAAAGCCTCTGCCTGAAACCTCAGGCAGGGAGTAATTTCAAAGTACTTCCTCTAAGTAGGACATGAACTGCATCAAATTTTCTTCCGATGAATGAAAAATCAAGCTAAAAGGAATTTCAAAAGGAGCATCAGACACTTGTTCCTTCTATTAGCATAAACATAGATCAAATGTAGTAACTTGGAAAATACAGACACAAAGAGAAACTAAGAAAATAAGAAAAAGTCTCTGGAGAGAATTCACCTTAATTCTCTTAATTGCCTTAATGCATACATCATTTACAGATACGGCACAGCATAGCTCTTCCCTTGAAATTTAAAACTTTTTTTGCAGAATTTTTTACTACTAGCCACTGAGTCACTGTCTTGACATTCTCTTCCATTCATTTCTTGTCAAGAAATGTCTGGACTGCAGTCAATGTAACTAATAAATGGGTGAAAAATTTAAACCAGGATCTGGACTGTACATCTTTAAAAATCCTAAAATGAAGTTACAAGCTGATAAGCCACACATTGTCAGTTGTCTCCTTTCTTAAATATGTGATCTTTTGCTATTCCTTGGGAGTGAAGCGTTGTGCCAAAGCTTTCAAGAATGACTCCTCTCCTTCTTTTTTGCTTTAGCATTTACAGATTCCAGGGCTCTGAATGGCCTCCATCCTACTGTATTTTACATTTTCTGAAAGTCAGACCCTTGGAGTGCCTGATTTAAGATTTTAATAGTGACCCCAAGACTTATTTTTTCCTTTTAAATTCAACTTGAGACAGATTCTTTGCCTGCATTTACTAAATACTTTAGATAAACAGGACTTATAAACTACTACGTTAGTAAATGGAAATGGCTGCCATCATAGGTCCTATGTAGGCAAGAGTCTTTTCCTCTCCCAGCTGCAAAAACAAGAATCAAAACATAGCTCCCTTTCAGAAACAGTTGACCCAATGAACCACTAATCAGAGAAAGCTGGTTGTCCTTTCACAGCTCAGGTTCCTTTGTGAAGAAAAACTGAGTAGACACTATCAACAGATATCCCAGAGCAAAGTTTCACTGCAGTCAGCCCCAAGGCCAGCTTATCAAATGAAAAGTAAACATATTGCTGTCAGGCAACTTTACAATTCCAAAGCAATGCAGTGACCCTAGGACTGTTCTGCCCAGACCTTTATGGAGGTGGCTTCCACTCTCATCAAGCGAGCTGACTGTAACGCTGCCAGGTGTAACTTTAGTTCTGTGACAGGCTCCAGAAACAGGACTGAGGGAAATTACAGCATCTAAATGTTAGAACAGAGAAAAACCTCACTACATCAAAATGACTATAATAGTCAAGAAGTGAGTACACATGCTGCACATGGAATAGGCCAAACAATTAAGGAGTCCTAATTACACAATTTTTATCCTCTTCTTTTCAATAACTATCAATGGTTCAAGTGAAGCATATCCTCTCATTTTCCATTTCTGGTACCAGATTTACAGCCGGATACAGCTAAAATGTTTCTTTTGTTCAGCATGAAAAGGCTACATGCTGGTGTTTCCAGCCGCTTTACTTATAGAATGGATTGACTCATCCATTCTCCTACAGAAATACTACACTTTGCAAGCACTCCCACGTGCAAAGATACATAGAAATACCATATATTGGTTTTGTGTATCTGTATCTCTGCTACACTGAGTGTGTAGGTGACATGAATGCAGAGGTGGAGAAGAGAAGGCATCTTTAGAAGACATTTCAAACACATACTGAGCTTTTGAGAGGAAGGCACTGTAGAAAGACAGGGCTAAATTTATCACAGATAGAACTCAGCTTTTTTCCCCCCCCTCTCAAAATCAACAAGAACGGCTTCAGACTGTTAGATCTGGATGAAAGGTAAAATCAGCAGAAAGAATAAGAACAGCATGATGTATGCTTCAGCAATTATTTAATTGCTAAAAAAATAGGAATAAAATATAAAAAAATGTCAGCTGGCCTCTGTTGATAAGCTTCCTCTCCATCCCAATCCCCAGTTTTAAATTTTCTTTTTACCAATGTTCTCTTCAGCACCTTTCTTTTTTGCACAGACACACAAGTCTGAAAACCGGGTGGGATATTTGATTGTGAGGGAGTTTTTACAGGAAAATCCTATGCAATGGGATTCAAAGAGCATGGTTCATTCACCAAGACTCTGGACATGGGAACTGTTAACCATGAGGCGAACAAGGATGTAAATTCACAGCACGCCGCATTCTCTGTGCTAACAATCCTTCAAAGCATCCTTACATCAGCTTTCAAACAGTTTACTTGGAAGTAATAGTTCTTTACCATAAAACTAATGTTTCAGAGCAAAATCTACAGCACATGAAATAACAGGAATGGTGCATTCAGCTTTTGCTACCTGAAATCCTGAAAAAGGTTGCCAGATTGGCTGGAAGCAGCCCTAGAATAGGTACCCTCTCTATACAGCAGGTGCACAGGAGGATTTTCAATGCACATACATTCCCATTTCCATCTGAATGGGCCAGTTGCTCATTATTTCCAAAAAGTACGACAACATTTTTGGGTTGTTTTTTAATTGAAAATTTAAGTCATAAGACCCCACACTTGGATTATTTCTGTCTATGCGCTTTCAAATTCATGGATAGGCACAAAATTGCTGCTCTGTTCTAGAAGCACCTGCTGGGACTGACAACCTAAAATATACAGTTTCATAAGGCACACATGGTGTGCATATAAAAAATGCACTACAATTCCAGAGAGAGAAAATTTCCCAATTCCCGTGTCACTATAAAATAGGTATTGCACAGCCTACATCTGTTGATCATGCATTTATTCTTTAAAGAAGTATACATAAATTAAGATTTATCTTATTTAGATATTAGACTAATAGCTCATCCAAATGTACTGGCTACACATGTAACACACAAAATTTTGTGTATTTAATCCACAAATATCACTCAAATCACTTATATGTTGCCATGTGCTACTACCATGAAAGATTAAAAACAAAAGGTGAAAAGTACCTTCATCCAAGATATCAAGGCTCTGCCTGTTAAAAGTGCATTTCCTCTCATTTTCCTTTTCATAGTCATATTCATAGCTTTCCTCTTCTTTTACTGACATTGCTGCAGTTATCCCAGATAGACACGAAATGATGCCTTAGTCTCACAGGCAATGGGAAGTCATTCCCTCGGAGGCCGTATCTTTGGGGAGAGCAAAGCAAGGTCTCCACAAAGCAGGATACCATCTTTCCTCACTCACATGCTCAGACAAGGAATTCCAGAGCAACTGAGTATTCGTCCTTAGCGCAACAGCTTTGCGTTGTACAGATGGGGTGGAGGAGGGAAGAGACCATCTGTCTAATAATTACTAGAAGGTTTATGTTGCTCCTCAGACCAGCTCTGACAGTAGCCAGTTTTTGCTCAAAAGCCCCACCAACGTATTTCAGACAAAGTTAGTGGGCTGAAAGCCCCTCCCTGACACTCCTCACGTCAACAAAGCTCTCTCTCTTCTGCCCCTGCTCTTATGAGTGAAGTGGTAGCTCCCCACAAGTGCCTCAACACGGAAGTCTAGCCCAGCCTCTGACTGTCACACCTGGGGAAGGGTGTGCACCGTCACAGAGTCATAAATCACCTCTCAAGTTGCCCAATGCAGCAAGACCTCACCGGAGCTGTGAACAGCCTGAGCCTGTGCTCACACACTGCCAATCCCACCCAGCAGAGAGATCTCGATACCCAGGGCTATTGTGCAGTAAAGTCTGACTGCAGCATCCACCACATGCTAAAACCACTGCGTGAAGAATTAGGCTGGGGAAAAGAGCTTTTTTATTGCTTTTATAAAAAAGAGTACAAAGGTACTCTTTTGTACACTGGTACAAAGAACTTAAATGACATATCACATTAGCTGTCAAATACCGTGTTTTCCATAGTCATTTTTCTCTTCAGTCTGCTGTGGGAAAAGAAATACCTCACAAGTCCACATATGGCACCCTAGTTAATTTTCAAGGGTGCATGCATCTCTTCTTTGTTCAACAAGAAACAAATCTCCTGTGCTCAAACCTCTCGCTGTCCAACAGGTTGTGTTTGCTAATCTTGACTACACACACAGGGCAGGCTAACTTTCTTATTTAACTTTTTGTACCC
Source organism: Rhagologus leucostigma (assembly GCA_013397725.1). Classification (NCBI taxonomy): domain Eukaryota; kingdom Metazoa; phylum Chordata; class Aves; order Passeriformes; genus Rhagologus; species Rhagologus leucostigma. Next base: position 925,875 of record VZTD01001501.1, on the reverse strand, counting down.
ATAGATATTTCATGTTTTCCAGCTTGCCTCCCTTACTTGTAGTGGCAAGAAGGCACCCTTTCCTGCTAAAGCATTCCTATCCCTGTCACGGGGAAAAGCATTTGCAGGCAAAGTGGGGGCACTGCAAGGCAAAGGCACTTCATCATCCTCTGAGGGGACATAACCGCTAGGAACAGACAGACAAACATTACATTACAAACCAGCAGAACACAAAAGTTTGGGTCATGTAGGAACAATTTCTCTATTATCATTTCTCTATTGGTGAGGAAGAACAGGACAGCACGAGACAGGGAGCAACTACTTTTATACAATAATAATGAATGATTCTGTTCTACATTTTAAACTCCTGATATTTATATGCAAACAATGCAACAACGTTTATGTAAATAATAGCCAAAGGATACGAAATACATGTAAGTGGTTGCTGCAGAAAGAAACACTCATTTCTGAATAAAAAAAGATCTTGCTACTCAAGGCAACTTGATCTTTGACTGCCGATATTTACTGCAATATTCAGCAGCAGCAGTAATCTCCAGAACTCAGATGGGAGAAAAATAGGATTGTCCCCTTCTCCCCACATCATTACATTAAAAGATGTCATTTTAGTAATAATGAGGATTACTTCTAGTTTCTGATACCTTAGAGTTTTTCTGTGCCTTGAAGCAACTCTAGTAAAAAAAATACTTACAAATGAGACAGTAACGGTCTTAAGCACCTACTTGCTATTCAGTGTCAATTTATCACATTTCAGTAATAGCTACAAAATGGAAATTGAGAGAGTAACCAAAACAGTAAGTCATACTAAAAGCATGCAAGAAGCACCTTTTAAAGCTTAGGGACAGAAAAGTATGCCCTGCCAAACATGTTGCAGGTTTAATAAGCCTGACAAGAGTTCAACTGCAGCCAACCATCTAGTTTATGAAGGACACACTGAAAGCAGGCATGTTGCTGCCCAAAATACATGACAACATAAGGACAGTAAGTGAACATTCCCACAAGTTGGCTTCTGAACTGTAACTAATATGAACTCCTGCCACACAGGAGGACTCTGACATTCAAAAGCTAAGAGAAAGTGTTGCAATTCTTATTTTTATATCAGCATACGATAAATGCTGATGGAAATTTACAATGGGTGGAGAAGGAATGTATGCCCCACCCTCACACTATCAACTCATTTTTCATGTATTCTGCATTACAAACCCTTAGCAGTGCAGGAATATTTATTTGCTAAAGATTACAAGCCAGGTTTCCAACAAACACCAAACAATAAGCAGCTACGGATAAAAAGAAAAAAAAAAAGCTACATTGTATTCCATTCTGAAAATACACAATCTAATCTGGAAAGATCCAAAAGAGATTTTTAATATTTCCTGTAAACACATACTCAGTGACTTTAAGAGTATACTAGAATAAAGATTCATTTTTATGGGTTGCCACTGAGAAGGAAATCTGGTGTATTTGCTGCAATCCCCACCCTGAATTAGCAGCTGAAGACCTTTACCTCCTGTCAGGAAGCTTGTTAAGGGGGTTGCAGTGCTCCGAGCACACTCCTAGCACAACGCCTGCACTGAGGTACAAAGTATATTCAGCAGTTTTGCCATGAAACAGGAAACACAGAAACCAGGAGCTAGTTTGAAGAAGGGTGAGGCTGGACACAATACAAACAAACCCTCATATCCTGACTCATTATTTCCAAGGAACTCAAATGCATTCAAATCATTTTAACTTTTCCTTATCAATAAAAATATCTAACTTCTGCACAATAAACGAGTACTAACAATGCTGCATCTAGAACAAAGAGATTGTCTCTAAGCAAACAAGTCTAAAAATAGCAGATGAAATGGCAGCACTTGGATTTAAAGCATGCTGATGAAGAAATGCGGGTATTTTGGGGTGGGCTCTTCAGGGAGGGAGATAAATTGGTTATTGAATGTGTGCTTTCTGTTAATATGTACAGTCAAGCAAAGTTAGTTTGTTCAAATTTTTACTGGTTTCATGTTTCCCACTCTTTCAAAATCCCACACAAAATCTCTCCTGTCACTCAACCAAAGGGAGAGCATGTTACTCTTGCAGAAAGGGAAAGAAACAGGATGAAGCGGAAAAACACTTATCTGGATATTTAGCAGTTAAGCAGAATAAAACCAAAAAATATCTCTATGCTGAAATGTATGTTGCCTTATATGGCTTATGTGACTTGATAAAGAACAGGGAGTCAATGAAGGAGTAAAGAGAAAGAAGTGGCATGGCAAAAAGCAGAAAAACAGGAAAATGGTATCAACAATTACGTGAACAATTCATTATATTCAACTATATAATATAACAATAGTTCACAAGGTAACTATATTTATCAAGTACAGAGATAAAAGACATGGGAGCAAAACAAGATCAATCTGAATGACCATTTTAGCTGAATACCTATAGAGCAAGGGCTGTTTCTAAGACTGCATGCTAAAGGTATTAATAAGATTCTTACGGACTTCAATAGCATACCCAGTGCCAGCATCCACTAAGATTCAGAGTTACACCAGGGTTATTCTGTGCACAGGGATGGACACAAAAGGGGCCAATGTATGAGGGAGATGATGGGTCACCACACTAATGTAAGTGAGACAACAGTAAGTAATCACTCATAAGAGATCAAGCAGAACAAGCAATAACATTGTCCACTATTGTTAAAAAGAAAGTTAGTGAGCTTGCTGATAATCGTATCAGTGAAGTGGAAAACAGAACAGAGGAGAGAAGCTCTATCAGTAACTGCAAACATAACAGCTGGTAAAAACATTTCAACATGAGTGGGAAGAAAATACAGGAGAGGGTGCTGGAACAAGATGGAGTGGCTCAGGCAAACATAAAAGTGGTTAAAAAGTTCAGCACGTGTAACAAACCAGGAACACCATGGGTCTGGCAGGGGAAAAAAGGGAAAGAAAAATTTCTTTCCTCCACAAGAAATTGCAAAAACTCATGGCCAACAAAAGGAGGAGGAAAGCGAATCGCACATTCACAAAGTCATCTGGAATTGCAGACAATTGAACTCATGCACTGTTACGAACTGTTGCAGTACAAATAAACAAGTAATGGAAGAAACCACCAGAAAAGTCATTTGCTCTAAAGTCAACGTGGATTTCTCTAGAAAGCATTGTTCATTAGAAAAATATTGCACTAAGAGAGAGGCAGGGAACAAGCGTACTCATAAAAATTTCTATGGGTATATATTTATCTGTTTGTTATATGTTTGGTAGTTTGTGGGAGTTTAGTATTAATTTTTTTCACCTAAGTTGTGTTGAGTGCGGGATTTTTAAGAATGTATTTTTTTCTATAAAAAACCATTTATATGAACTTAAACTTTTATACTATTATCTTTTGTGATAAGAGTCTACAAAAGTTTCACATTTTCCTCTTTATCACTGGTTCTGTCCAGGTTTGCTATGAAAATAGCTGCTTTCCTACTCAAGTACAGGCCCAGCTCTTTCCCCACTCCACCTACACAATATACTTGGGTAATGCCAAGTAAGGTGACAACTGTCACTCATATTATAAAATATTATACTTGAAAATGTATCTAAAAAGCAAAGTGTGACAGAGATTTATAGAAGTTTCAATTTATTGTAATGTTAGTTAACACCAGTGATTCACAGAGTGCGACATTTTATTGTCTATTTCCATCTACTCCTACCAAAAATAAACTCTCTAAAGGACATTATGTAAAAGAATTAATTATTCCAACCCTAGAAAGTCTTTGTCAAGATTTATAAATTGTAAATTTTGAGTATTTTTTCTTTTTCTTTTTCAAAATATTAAAAAAATGCCACCATCAAATGCAAGTTGAAGACATCATTACTATGTCAGTCATTACATAAATTCATTACATCTGAGGTAACAGTGAGTCACTTCTTTACCTTAAAGTTTAATAATAGCATTAAAACCTTATATCCTGATATAATTTTAAACTGTTTTTTTTCTTTGAAGAACAAAAAATCACATGATGTTAAAATAATTATTAAATAAAGGAAACCAAATGAAGTCATGTCTTTTAAATAGAAATCTGAGTCCCAGCGGCTCTGACAAAGAACATGAACAATTTAATCAGAAAAATAATTTCGCAGGATATTATCTTCTGAGGATTTCTATTTGTTTTAATGTACCACCTACTGTTTTCCAATGTTGTATTTATCAAGAAGGGTGAACTGGGTGGGATTCATAACTGACTGCACACATACATCTGAGCTCTGGAGAGTCCATGTATGGCAGAGAAACTGGCTCTCTAACTGTGCTTCAATTTGTCTTAAAATAGATATTCAAAACAGGTCAGCTGAGCTGCAACTGCCTATCTCACTATACTGAATGTAAAAAGAATCTTTGGAAAATGACTCTGGTATCAACAGATACATGGCAGAAAAATCAAAAACCAGTCAAGGGACAGGCATCTCTTTTAATATGCCATCTGCTCCAGGTTTTTGGAAAAGCTCTGTTTTCTACTATAACAATACCTTTCGTCTCCTACCACAATTAGAATACCTTTCTCCATCAACGGTAAATGCCAACACTATTTTAAACCCAAATGAACATGTCAGTATCTAAGGCCAAAGACTGTGCCACTGCATCTCTCAAATCCTGCTCTTGCTCACACACCTGAACTCAGAGAAGCAAAGAAAGCTAAACCCCATAAAATTCTATGAACCCTGTGAGACTGCCATTCACCTGAGAGGCTGAGACAGGACTGACAGCACTACCTTTCATCATGTAAAAACTAATACTTTAATTAAAAAATAATAGTAATAAAAATGCAAGAAAGCATTATGCCTTACCTGCTGGAGAGATATTTCCCTATCACACATTAAACTCTTCTTTCTCTTAGGGAAGAACTTCCCAAATACTTCAAGCAGACAGCCAGCACATACTCCAGCTGACTCTCTGCAGATCTCGGCTCATGGAAGAAGGATTCTGGGCAGGGGCTCAGCACTGACAGGAAAACCTGTAAGCCCAGAATCAGACCAACCACTACTGTGCACCTGAGGCCCTCATCCCACAAGGATCAGGTATTTAAATGTTTGCCCAACACCTGTTGCTTATTCCATTACCGTGCAACTCCCACAGTTTCTCCTGTGCAGCACACACCTAAAGACAAAATGGGTGAGCAGATCAACTCTTAGCTCAGACATTCAGGCATACCACACTTGCACATAATGACACTTTGACCAGACAGACAAAGGATCATAAAAATGAACAACCGAAAAAAAAAACCCCAAATGCTACCTGTGGGAGCCTTAACCTGGGGAAAGCTACAGCTTCTACTGACCGTACAACTGGTCTGTTTCTTAAGCTTCTAAAAGCAGGCCAACTCAGCCTGTTACATCATGCAGATTAATCAGATGCTACAGTATTTACTAGGGTTAAACCTAGAGGATAAAGGTTACATAATGGATTCAATCCAAATTAAAGTGGTCAGATCTCTCAAATAAATATGCACCTCTCTCTTTGAACACCTGGACAGGAATAATCAATTAGGCATAAGAGATGTTCAAGTGTAACAAGCTTCTGAAACTGCATTCAGTTCCAAAATCTAGTACTGAGAAACAAAAGGAGGCACACGACACTCAAAAGACCATAAAAAACCATTTAAATTTTTTCACTCTTATCTTTACACTTCATGTCCCCTGTGATATTGTTAGAGCACTATCATTGCAATATCTTTGTGTATTACATACGTACATCATCCCCTGGGCCTACACTCCTTCCTGCTTTCTGTGCTTTGCTTCACTGTGATCTTGGACTTGCCTTGTTTAAGCTAAGCTCTCCAACCACAATAAAATCCATATACAATTACTGCATTCCCAAAGGCTGCATTTTGCTTCAGAGTGCCATCAGTATAGGATCTTGATTTTTTCATGCTGCAGAGAATACAGTTTTAACAATTCCTTACCCTTTCTTGTGTGCCTTCTATCAGAAGCCTAATGAAAACATTCGGTGTCCTGATACAGAAATAATCACCCAGCAAACATTACATAAAAATTGCAAAAGGCACAAAAGATAATGCTTCCCAGAGCTTGTAATTCTTTCAGCTCAAAAAGTTAACCTGCTCACTTTTAAGAATCTACATTTTTTAATGTCTTTCACAGACAAATAACCAGAGAGAAAACATGTACTGCCTCTTAACACATCGAATATATTACAGGATATTGGCAATGCAGAAAAAACACACACTTCAAACTCGAACCAATCATCAGTCTTACCATCAGTATATTTAAATTCAGCTCAATTATTATAGATACAGTTATCTTTTTGAATATTCTTTCCCCTGCCCAAAGACCGCTCATACAGTGCATATGCTGCTCTGCCACTCCCTTCAGAGAGGAAAAAGCTATACAGCAGTCTCTTGCAGCACACTCACAAGAGATGCTGGGGTGCAAAAGAGGTGCAGGAATCTCTGCTGCACCTGGGTGTTGCCTTTTTCTGGGTATTTCCTTTTTAAAACTATTGAATAATGATGCTCCGGTCTTACAAGCTCCAAATTCTGCAACAAGAGACTAGAAAGAAGTATTTACCATCCGTGCATTCTTCATAATACCAGTCCAGTTCATAATAATCTGCTTCAATAAATTTCTGCATAGTCAGTATCCTTCAGTGACATACAGGAGATTTCACTTCGCTGCTAAGGTCAAGTGAAATGCAGCCATGCCTTCCTGCCTTTGCAAAATGCCAGAGCACAGGGCAGCTCACGGGAAGCTGAAAATGAGCTGCACATCTTCACGGAGGCCGCAACTAAAATAAAAGGAAGGTGTGGAGGGTGTATTTGGAAAAAAAAAAAAAAAAAAAATAGAAAAAGGATGCAGAAAGGAAGCGGATGCCCTGGCGGCTCCTCTAATAAAGAAGCTCTGCACAGGAGCCTTGGATGGGTGTTAACACAATCCTCCTATCAAAAGGCTGATGCGCTGACGTTGGGGACACACACCACCACCCGGCTGGTTCTAACTCATTCCTTTCCTCTCCAGTCTCCACATCTCTTTCAGGCTAATGTGTTGCCATGGAGACGAGCTGGCTCCAAAAGCGATGCAGAGATGAAGAAAATGCCTTTTGCTGTTTCTGGCTTTACAGACAAGAAGGAGTCCTCCATACTGGAAACAAAAATCGTTCCTAAGAAAGATGATACAACTCATGCCACTGCTCACAGGACAACAACATCACACTGTTGCAATTCACTGGGGACATGCGGTACATTAATAATGAAAATCTAGTCCATTACTACTCTCCTCCACACAGTTTGATAAAAGCCTTCTTTCTCCACGGAAGATTAAACTATGTTACTGCTTTGTTACAGTATTCTGGTCTGATATAACAGAACCCTTTCTGCATCCTGCTGTTGAGAAATGCCAAACAAAAAAAAGAAAGAATCAGCAAAATCAGGACAGCAATACATTTCTCCTTGCAAAAAAAAGCTAATCTGTTTCTACTTTCTGCCCTCTCCATGAACCACTGCCCGTTTTTTTTTCCCCCAAGCATCTAAGTTTCATAGCTGAAGACAAGAGGTTAAGCCAAATTTTCACTACTCTATTCCTAAAAATGCTGAAGGTCATCACCCAGAATAACTTAATTTTTGTATTCGGTGTTTTGGAAATGGAAGAAAATACTTTTGCAGCCCCCAATAAAATTGTGTTTAAGTTATTAGGAGAGAACCTATCTGAGGAATAGACGGCATTACATCATCAAACACAGCAATTCAAAAAGCATGTCTGAATATGTGCAGGTACAGATACCAAGGGGATTGACTTCCATTTTGTTCATAACCAGTACATATTCTTCACCCATTTCTCCCCCTTTTTTAGGAAACGCTATTTCTTTGCAAACACCAGTAGAAGCACCGGGATAGATTAAATTTTGACCTATGTTAATAAAACAGGGTAGGAGGCCATATTGGCTCTGCCCAAGGAAGTCTTCTGTGTCTGTCTAGCCAGAGACTCCATCCACAAGAACAGCCATGGGCAGGCAACAGGGAACTGCCCAACATTTCCCACAACTGCCCTCCCAACCTCTAGTTTCTTCATCATTAGAGACAGCCTGAGACAGATACAGCTACTGCTTTTAGCAATTCTTGAACAACTTATCCTCTCTGTTCTTGAGCCCACATACATTTTTAGCATCTCCAACAACCTCCTGCAAGGAGTTCCACACATCTACTGCTCATGATATACAAACCCCTCATCTTTTGCTTTGCAACTCACATTTGCTAACTTAATTCGATGCTTCCAGGTCTGGAAATCTGAATGCTCAGTTCATCTCTCCTTTTCAATCACTCATGATTTTGCAGGTATCTAAAAAGTTCACTCTCACTCATGTCTCTTCCAGGTTGTTATCACTTATTCTACTCCCTGACTGGTACCACTTTGCTTTACTGTAACAGAAATAGGTAAGGAATAGTCAAGCTATGCAGAGGAAAATGCTTTGGTTTCTTGACCACATCAGTATTTCAGCTGTACTGGTAGTAAGAAATTATCACTGCAGTAGCTTTGAGTCTTGCAGAGTTTCAGTTATGCATACTCACAACGAAAAAACTATACATGCTATTAAATGCAATTAAGGCTACACTGTTAAAATACCGACAGAGAAAAATAAAGGTTCCTATGGCAACATCAACTCAATTGCTCTGCATATAAGCTATTTGTTCCACTTGTATTATTTTTGTCCAAAAGGTAATTTCAGTCTGGTAATGCTATTAAATAAGCATTTAAAATAGAAAGAATTAACACTGGCTACCACCTTAAATTGCTGCAGGGACAATCTCCTTTTGTTATATGCTGACATTTTAAACAAAGGAAATCTTCAACATGCTAGAATTTTCTTCTCACTGTCCTTCCCACTGCACACATACTCCCTTTCAATAAGAGGATAAAAATAGTTCAAGGTAGGGGCCTAGGGCTTTTTTGTTTGTTTTATTGATATTTTTTTACAGATCTGATTGGAAGCATACTGGTGTAATCCAGAAAGGTATTACTTTTCTGTGGAGAAAATCACTTGTGTGGCCAAATGATTTTAGAGACTTGGAGATACGGAATAAGTGTATTATCTTCCCACCATGAAGACAGAAACTCTGGGCAGACAGAATATTATATATCCACTCCCAAGCATCCCTTCAATTATATGAGGAATTGTAGCTCTATAAAGCTGGAAGGGTTGTCAAGTTGAACAGGAATTTGTGACCAAGCCGACAAAGCAGCTGCACACTTGTAGGACCTACTTTCAACCTTTGCAGCCCTACTTTTCCTCCCTACAGGAGTGTATCAGATTCATTTAATAGTAAACTTATCAGAACAGTCTATTTTTCTGGTGGACTGATTCTACAAACTTTGAACCTCTGTGTATTCAAATCTCCATACTGCAGTGCTACATCTGGTTGGGGTATTATTGTATTACATGTCTAAAAGTTCATATAAAATGGGGTTGAAAAAAGATTTAGGGTAATAGATCTGCAACCATAAGTAAGTTGCATTTTCCTATTCCAAACCCAAATACAGTTACTCACATTCGTTCAGCATTCCCTTTCAGCCGCTAAATTTTGTTCTATTTTTTAATGTTTACTTCTAACTAAACAAACCCCTCCCCTTTCATCTGTTCTCCACAGGGCAAAACATACAGATTGATAAAGAATTCTGGTCGTCAACTGTGAACAGCTAGACTAAGCATTCCTTAAGTTTGTAGTTACAAAGGGGTTTCATTAGGCAGAAAAGATGGCTTGAAAAGGTCAAGAGCCCTCTCCTTCCTTTTTGCTGAAATAAATCCATGCCGTAGGTCAACATTAAACTGATGTGCCTAAATTACCCAGGTTATAAAAACCACACAAACCCCTTCCCTTGGTTGAAGAGAATTTTTGACAAAGGTACTTTCATCTACCCCACAGCAGCACATTCAAGGCTGTAGTGCACTGTGCTGCTAGGGTGACAAGCAGCAGCAAGTCATCTCCGCTGGCAAATAAAGTCTTAAAAGGATGTCATTACATAGCATGTCACTGTAAATCCTGTGTTTTCATGCTTAGTCATTCTCAGCTTTTTTCTCCAAACCTTTTACAATTCTGTGAGGATGCTTTGAAACTGAACACTGGAGTTGGATGGAGTATTTCCACGGCAGCTGCAATGGATTACCTCCCATTTGATTACCTCTGGGTCACATTTCTTCTCTTGGCTACAGCCTCAGGATGGTTCAGATAATTAAACACCATATCGCATCATCATTTTCTACAGTCACCAGTACAGTCACTGCCACTCAGGATAAAGTTGCCCATCCCATTAACATCGTCTGGAGTCCTTTTTATCAGAGCAGTAGCTGTACAGGCCACCACTGTGCAATGCATATTGATCACAGTCAGCATTGCCACAACACATACTTCGCAAACTGACAAAACAGGTATATTTAAAAGCCCAACTGATTTTCAAGGATGGGCTGCCACACTTATTTCTAAACTGAAATCATTTACTGAAGTGAAGAGTTACTGGTGTTTTCACCTCCTAAAAGAACACTGAATAGGACTCATCCTCTGACTACACATTTAGCAAGGGCAAACAACTCTGCAACTTAGGACAGTGATCTCTTCCAGTGTAGTGTTTTGCTTAGCAAGAAGTCTTGCTTAACCTGGGAAGAGTAGAACCCAGAGTAAAATCTAGAGCACTGAGGGCATTATAACCAGCAGCTTTCAGAACCAGTATTTAGAAGAATGGGTGCTTCTGATTTGATTGACTCTCCTTCATCAAACTGGGATGACTATCCAGGGCTTCAAAATAGTACAAGTGTTTCCTACAGATGTGGCTTCACACCCTAAGGGCACACTGACCTCACCTGGTACAAGGAAAAGACTCTTCTAATGCAAAAGAGGGTCCAACTGTTCTCCCACTGAAACAAAATTATTTAATACGAGACAGTGGCAGTCAGATGAAATTAAAGTACTTAATGACAAAAAGCTATTTTCCACATGAAAGGATTATTTCTCCCCTCCCCCAAATAATTACTGGAGAGCACTATTTTTGCATTTGTATAAAATCAAAATTGATGTCTTTAGCAACCTTCCTGCAAAACCAGCTGTGTAGTTTAATTAAGGTATCACTGGGCACACTTAAACACTGTAAATAAGACCATAACAGCAAGACACAGACATTTAAGAGAATATACCCCTATCTAGAATTAAGAAAATCAAGAATAAAGCTTTAAAGAAACAAATTTTGCAAACTGTTCACCACCTGGAAATAATGTACACTACAATCTCCTTTTTTTTTGTTATATTTTTCCTGGAGATAGCAAAGACATTTCTAAAATGAAGTTGAGCTTAATACTATGCTCGATTGGCTAGACAAAAATATTACAGCTGCATGGTTATGACCTATTTTTCTAACAAGGCAAAAAACCCACTGAGACACATGATCGCAGCTTCCTGGGAGAAGAAAGGAATGCATTACACTGAAGGAATATAGAATAAGGGAGGCCAGAATAGGACCAAGCACTCCAGGTGCGGCCTTACCAACTTTGAGTACAACTCCCTCAAACTGATGGCAATGCTCCTCCTAATACAGCCCAGGATGCCATTAGTCTGCTTTTCAGCAGGGGCATATTTCTGGCTCACGTCCGCCTTGGTGTCCACCAGGATGCCCCAGGTCCTTTTCCGCAAGGCTGCATTCCAACAGTTGGACCCCAGCATCTACTGGTGCATGGGGTTGTTCCTCCCCAGCTGCAGGACTTTGCACTTCCCTCTGCTGCATAGCACAAGGCTGCTCTTGACTCATGTCTCCAGCCTGTCAAGGTCCCTCTGAATGGGAGCACAATTCTTTGGTCTCTCAGCCACTCCTTCTATGTCTCACCCTCTGTGATGCTGCACAGCCTGCTGACTTCCTCTCAACTTCTCCACCTGGTGACAGCTTTTCAACAGCAGTACACCTCCTGCATAAATGAAGGCCATTTCTCTCTACCTCATGATAGGGAGCAGCTCTAGGCACTTGCAGCAACCTGAATCTTGCAGGGCTGTCTTTCCAAGCTGAAGCTCTTTCTGGGCTAAAGGCTCTGCCCTCAGGAACAGGTGCTCCAAAACTGGGAGAATGCACCTGTGGCACACTGCCACCACATCTGAAGGCTGAGGGTGTTTTGAACTCAGATGAGGACCCCTTCTTCACACCGTTCCACAGAAATTACTACACCTGCTGGCTGTGTCTGGGAGCTGTGCTCCAGACCTGGCTGTTAGAGAGGACTTTCTCCCAACCCCCAGCTAAAAAGGTACTTGACCATCCCTAATGAGCAGCAGGTCCAAAGAAGGCTCAGGACACCCTTGGGTCAAGAGCAGCTGACAGCTTCTCAGAAGCCACTACGACTTCCTGAGGCCCACATTCCTGTGGCTCCCCTTCTACAGCAGTGGGCACCCTTAGTTTCTCAGAGAGCTCCCAGATGGGCCCTGTCCCCCTAAGTTGCCAAAGAAAAACCCAGACTGCTGTGCCTGCTCACTGTCCCTGGTAGCTGTGCTCAGCCTGGCTCTCACACAGACCTTGCCACAGCCCCCAGATAAAAGTGAGCTTGCCCCTAATCTGGGGGCAGGGAGATGGAATGTCATTGTGCTGTATCATACATTCATTTAGGCTTACTTAAAAGAAACTCTGCCTCAACAGTTTAATGAGAGTGGTCAGATGACATTTATTTGATTATGCTTTAGAATAAGATCAGTTTTATTTTATTCATTTAGCAAAAACTGGCTCAGCCTTCCATCTGAAGGAAATAATAACAAAGATGTGCTTTGGAGTTCCAGAATGTAAAAGAACAGTTGGAGGCCTAATACTATTCAGTTCCTTCCAACTGCCTTCTTACCCAAAGGCCAACTAAATTTTAAGAACTAATTCTCTACATCACCTACCCTGTGTTATATCTTAAATCCCCACAAAAAGCCGTGAATAAATTAAAATGCTTGGATATTTGACTATTCATCTTTCTACCAATTCCTTCAAAAATCAATTAAAAAGGAGCACTAAGTAGCCTTATGTCCATCCTCTTGCATTACGTGGCCCAGCAGATTCTGACTGATTCTGAGCCTTTGTGGTTGTGAATTGGACTGAGGATCTCAAAAAAAAAAGCCACAGGGAGGCAGAAAAATCTGCTTTAACAAGCCACAGCAGTACACCTAAAGGTCATTGCTGATTCTTCTGCTATATGGATCAACACAGTGGGAAACTCATCACACTTCCACCAACAGGTTATAAACCAGCATCAATCTAAACACACAAACTGCAAGGAAATTTTCATAAGTCATTGAAAAATCAAACTTTCAAAGAGACAAGTTACAGTATTTGCTCACACCCTCATCGAGGTTTTTGAAACAAACCAAACAGGTACAAGAGGGGTAGCTTAACTGCAGCACTGAAAATTGTGCAAGCAGTCACACCCTGGAACGCTCTCCAAAGTGGTAGTGGCATAATTCACAGTGATGGTGGCATAACTCACAGAACCTTTCTGCCAACTTACTTAACATAGTATTTTTACTTTCACAGTTAATTTTGCCATAAACCAATGTTTGTAATCAATGCGATAATTTTGAAACATGCAAAGTTATTATGATCTTGCGCTCTCACGTATAGATGGAGTCTGTGACTTGTTCACAGCAACTGAATAAGGGTAAAGTCAGAGATCTCAGTTTCCAGGGTATCAGTCTAAGGTTAGACCTAAATGTGCTTAAACTTCTTGAACTACTATCTATACACAAATGTCTGCCTGTAAGCAGTAAGAAATAAACATTTCTTTATCGAAGATCTCCTTGCTTGCTTCCTCTTTTTTAAGCAGTTATTTCCCAATAAAAGCAGAAAATATGCACCATGGCAGGAATTACACTCAGTTTGGTTTTTTTTATTCAAGCTAGTTGATTGGAAGAAATCTACAACCACAGCAACATGGTAAAGCTGCAGTCCTTATGCTTGTAAGCTAAAAGCTAGGTAAAATTGTTAAGTATTCACAGTTTCAGGCAGCTATGCTATCCAATTTCTCTGTTGTTCGCAGCTTCATTTTCAGAGAATAATCAAAGAGTTTCGGTCAGAAGGGACCTTTAGAACTCACCTAGTTCCAAACACCCTGCCATAGGCAGGGAACCTTCCACTAGACCGTGTTGCTCAAAGCCTCATTCAACCTCACCTTGATCATTTCTAGGGATGGAACATCCACAGCTTCTTTAGGCAACCTGTTCCAGTGCCTCATCACCCTCACAGTAAAGAATTTCTTCCATATAACTAATCTAAACTGACCCTCTGTTGGTTTAAAGCCATTATCCCTTGTCCTATCACTACAGGGCCTGCTTAAAAGTCCCTCTCTTTCTTTCCTGTATCCCACTTTAAGTACAGAAAGGTGCTCTGAAGTCTCCCCAAAGCCTTCTCTTCTCCAGGCTGAACAAATCCAGCTCCGCTGGCCTGTCTTCGCAGCAGAGGTGCTCCAGCCCTCTGATCTTCTTCACATCCCTCTGGACTCACTCCAACAGGTCCACGTCCTTCTTATGTTGGAGGCCCCAGAGCTAGATACATACTCCAGGTGGGGGTCTCACAAGGACAGAGTAGGTAGGGAGAATCACCTCCCTTGACCTTGACCTCCCTCGACCTGCTGACCATGTTTCTTTTGATGCAGCCCAGGATACATTTGGCTTCCTTGGCTACAAGTGCACATTGCTGGATCAGGTTGAGCTGTCAAACAACACCCCCAAGTCCTTCTCCTTAGGGCTGCTCTCAATTCATCCTCCACACAGGTTGTATCTTGTATTCATTCCCAGCAGTCACACACCTACCACAATCTCAGTTGGTAGAAGAGTGATGCTGCCACAGGGATATTTGAGTTCCTTGTCCCACTAGCAAAACATTTTTCCCATGGTTATTGCAACAGTCCACCCACACAGACAATTTTATTCATGAGACTGGACTAATTAGGTTACTTAAGGTTTTGGAAACCTTACATTTCAAAATATTTATTTAAGCCAGCTTCTGCCATCATTGTAACAGCACTAATGGGCTGATACAAAACCAGGGTAGTACACTTGATTCCACAGATCAGCTTCAGCTTGTCTCCCCGCCCTTCCCACTGTTTTTGTGCGATTGGGGGTAGGTGGAGAGCAGAATAAGTTATTTACTAAAATACTTCATGCCCTTTATTGAAGCATGAACATCAGAAACTCAGTTCTTCACATTATTTATGCTTTTCTTCACCAGCTGTGCTCCTTACAAAGTGATTGTTCAGGTGCTTCAAAACGCAATGAAGCCATTTTTGCACAGGTTTCTGCTGAGCCCTGTAACTCATCCTTTCTGAAGCTCTACAGTGCCTCAGTAAGTCTACCTAAATCTACCTACTACTATAATCCATGTAAATCCACTGCTATTGCTTTAGCATAGAAGTCATTCAGATGAATCACAGAAGTCTTCTCTGATTGCACACCTAAGTCAATACCCACAGTAGAAGAAACCAGAGAGACATGAATCCACTCACCATGATAAACTATCTACAGACTCAAACAAAAGAATGAATAACCACAAAGGTCACAAATCTACTCGTGTTCCCTCTAGGCACAAATATTTTTTTGTCTGATAGTATGAATATGAACAAAAGAAAGAATGAAGGGACAAACCATCTCAACCAAATGGTCAGAGTTTGGTTCTTCACAAGGCTTTTCCAGAAGCTTAAGCTGCAGCAAAATGATTTAATGTCATTCTGTGATGATGGCACATAGTGCCGGCCAGACAACAGTGCAATGTGTCAGAGAACACAATCAAAAAAAGTGGATATGGAAAGAAGTCTAAGCTTTCTAAGCTGCATAGATATAGAAATTTCAGTCTCTTTGAGAGAGATCACAAGCAAAAAGAAGTATTTCAGTTTCTCCAGTATTTGATAATGTGGAAAGGTGCATGCACAAATCACAAATGCAATGGCTGTTCCTGATTAAATGTTCCTTTTGTTTTCTATCTACCACAATCTTGGAGACCAAAGCAACGTATCACAAACATTTCTCTTGCTCTTCACAGCTTCGAAAGAATTGCACAGATACTTCAAAGAAGGTAACAAAACCAGCACCATTTTATTTGTTTCTCAGTACAATTTCTGAATTTTTGACTTACGGAAGTATTTCAAGGTCTCTTCTATTTGCTCAGTTGTTAAGTCAATATTCGCATCAGGGGAAATGAGAGGGGTGTGAAGCCAGTCGTCGTGGTCATAACCATAGATTGTATCTGCTCTTAGCTTATAATGAGGCAGCTGCTCTTCCAGGAGACTGATGATTTCAACTTCAGGAAGATTGGTACTATTGCACACATCTGTTAAGGGAAAGGGAACAGCCTCTGTTAGTTACATTGAGTACTATATATACAACCTTGAAAGACATCAGTTTCTTTTGCTACCAACAAGATTTTGCTGCATGTAAGGAACAGCTCAATACAAATAAGTTTAGAAGATATGCCTGGCACAAATTATCCTAAAATATAATATTTACTGGTAGACAATACAAGGGCATGCTCTCTTACTGACAAAAAGCCTGACGTCTAGAAATGGGACACTACTGAAGAATAAGTGGGATAAGGTGGGGAATAGAGAGCCAGTTACAACCAGAGTATGAAGAGAGGATTAGTGCACAGACAAGTGCACATTTTTGATGTTGTACTTCACAGATCATTTTTAGCTTGAAAGCCTTACATATCTCCTTTACTTAGTCTTTGACCACAATTTAGTACCACTGTATTTTTTTGCCTTTGCTGCTGGCAGATTTTTCTCAAGAAACAGAAACGCAGGATTGCAATAGCAAACAGTGTCACAGTTCACACCTAAGACACACCGTTAAAGATGATTACAGGAACTTCTAGGGCACCTTTTGACACTATTTGACTTGCATTCTGTGCTGCAGCCCGTCATGTTCACAAATGTATCAAGTTTGCATACAGTTCTAAAAATGGATACCAACAGCCAACAACAACTGCAAAAATGTCAAAATTAAAATCAGAGCTTTAAATTTAGGCCAGGAGGTAGCTGGGAAGTTTTAACACAAAAAATCCCAATTCAAGGTAGAAACTTTTTTACCCTGAGAATGGTCAAATAGGGGCACGGAGAGGCTGGAAGTCGAGTAAACAATGCCATGAGCATCTACTCTAAAAGACCTGCTTTTAGTAGAAGTCAGAACACATTACCTTCAGAGGTACCTTCCAACCTGTATTATACTATAATGAAGAATTTTGAGAGTGTGTCAGTACCCACTCGGTCATGATAGTTCTAAATATGTAAGTTTAATTATCATATACAATTAAATACAATGTCATGCTAAATATTTATTAAGAAACTGAGCAACCCATGGTATGTTTTCAGTAAATACTTAGTGCATCAATCTGCATATTTTCCATTTCCTCACCAGTACAAAGAGAAAATACCACCGTCCAGCACAACCCCTACCCCGCCACACAAAACAAGGAAGAGCTATCTACGCGTTTTTTGGAAGAGCAATGCACCAGAACTCCCTCTTTAACCAGCATCATCGCTCTTGCAACTCTTGCTGAGACTCACTCCAGAGTAAATAGCCAAGACTGTCTAGGCACTGAGTGCTCCCATGTACTTTTACTGCCATGACCAAGCTCATCACGGTCTCCTCTGCCAGCACCCTCTGCCAGGAGCCCCATGTACACCCCAGCCCCTGGTCCTGCCCTGTGCAGTGCTGTAGGCAAGCCTGTGCCCAGCTCTGTTCCCTGCTGACACTGACTCACTGTCCAGGCTTCTTGGACTGCTCGCGTTTGTCTGATGATCGACCCCTAGAGAGTCAATTTGAACCCTTGCTGCCAGCACCTTTGCTCTGCTTGGGAACAAAGAGACTGGGCTGTGCCAACAAGGACTGTGCCCTTCCCATCCTGTCAGCTGCCTGTAAGGGAGCCCTGCTCTTGCTGCTTTCTGACAAAGGCACCAATTTTTGTAAGAGAAACTTATTCTTGCAGGATTGATGTAGATCTGCAATTCCACTGTAACTTAGTGGATTCACCTGTGCCAAAGAAGGGGAGGAAGGAGAGAATGGGGAAGTAACACATACTTTTCTATACATCATTAATTACCTGTTTTTTGTCTTTCTAATCCAGAAATTACATTGACAAAAGCATCCCAAGCACTAAAAATTGCAAGAACATTACTATTCTATCAGACAACAGGGCAGAGAATACCAAGATGAACTCATACTGTCAATCTCCTGCCTACATACTTTACAAAGTTCTGATGATTAGAACTATAATCCACTTGGGAAAGTTGCATTGTACTTTATGGTTCAAGGAGTCTGCTATTACCTATCAGGAAGTATTCTCCTCTGCCTTCATCCAGACTGTTCTGCCAACTGTTGTACATATGTGAGTGTCCTCCAACCCTCCCTGCAGTTAGATGCCTGCATGTGCAGCAATGCTGTTTTTAAAGAGCTCTGGGCAATGTGAGAATCAGCCTGTACACATCGTTTTAACAGGTCCTTGCAACCCTCCCAGAGGGACTACTGGCTTACACAGAGAAACAAGACCTGCTCCCCATGCTTTGAAAGATAAGAGCCAGCTTGTAACTACAAACCTTTCTTTTTCCCTGGCTACCTTTTTAATTGCTGACAGCATCATCTCAGTGCCTGCAACCATCTGAGTGCAGAAAAGCCAGCTCATCTTCTAAAAAAGATTTGCTGACATCCACTAGATATTCAAAAACCCTTCTGTGTATATGTACACATAAAAGATTTTTCTTTTATGCATCTATCTTTGGATTACCAAATTGCTCTCAATCTCAAGAATATGGAGTTGATTTTTTTCATTGGGGTTGTTTTGGGGGAGTTTTTCTGGCCAAAACCTTAGTTCTTCTCTTCAGAAAAATGCAAAATCTACACAGCCTGAGAGGACAGTTTTGGGAACAAAGAAATAAAAAGTCTTGAAAAATTCAAATCTTTAGTGCCTTTCTCTTTTTTATTAGGATTCCAAAAGAAACAGACTTTATAGATGAGACGAGAAACTTTCAGTTGTATAGATAAGTAAACTGGCTTGTTTTATCCCAAAAAGTAGCAAAAAATGAATGTAAAGGAAGTGACCAATAAAATGTGAGGAGGAAAAAAAATCCCCTCATACATGCACATACAAAAACAACCCCCCAAAACATACAGTTTTATTGTGGAAAAGAAATCCACCAGAACGTGAAGGCTAGGCAGTAAAGAAATAAGAATTATCGTGGAATACAAGTCAACCAAAAAAATTTTTCTACTCTACCATATAATAAATCCTGAGTGTTTCTAAGCAATTCAGAAGGCTTAACAACTGGAAAAGATATTGAGTAATTGGAAAGGCAACTTTTTATGATGCTATCATGATGCTATTGTCATTAACGTCTACTGCAATTTAAAAATCTGTATACTAGCAGGAAATAGGAACAGGCTCTGATGTAATTGCCTATTTAGAAAAACAGGACACCATGATTATACTTGTTCATGACTAAACATTAGTTCACCATTTAAATCACAGCAATATTCTCAGTGCTACAGTTACACAATCTCTTCCCCTTCACTTTTCCTCCCCTCCCTTTTCTGAGATGCACACATTTGTTATGAGAAGATATGAAGACTAACACCATCCCCCATCCCAAAACACCAGGTAAATTTTTCAGAAGACCCTGATTGTGTTTCCACAGAGGTTTTTTTATTATTTCTGACTAGAACTGCAAAGATAAACAATTAAGTAATGTCTCTACTAAGAACACCCAAGACATCATCTGTGATTGTGATTTATGATTAATTAACTGATATCCAACAGATATAAAAGCACTTCCTCTGGTCCTAGGTGGTACTTTCACTTTACTGAGAAAAATACAACACCTTACACTTAAAACAATTAATTGATCATTAGTTAAAAAATGATACAACAAAATGTAGCTGAACCATATCCTTCTGAGTTGCTGTTATGGATTCAACGTTTTGTAATCCAAGCAATATTCAACTTTCAGTTTTCTGGACACATTTGGCAAACAAATTTCTACAAGCAGATTAAAACCAACTTAAATAGCTAATGAATTATGAACTCATGATTCTTAGTAAAGCATCTGTCATTCCAGGTTCTGCTTATGCTCTTGCAACTCTGTAGCTTTCAGGACTTCATATAAATAATTAAGTATTAAAAAATAAATAAATTTAACTCTTTTTCATATCATTTTTGCAAGTAACATGTTCCACTGCTTTAGTTTCTTCTTAGCTTAAATGCATGAACACCCCACCTCACTTGTTTTGTTGCAAATATGTATTTCTCCCTGTCCTGTTCCTAAGGAAATGAAGAAAGTGCTCAGTCTGATTTGCAGTAATTTTTGACAACATTCCTCCTCATGCTCTCTGTTTTCTAAATGAGATTAAAACAAGTGTTTTCAAAGACTTTTGTCCTGGTAATTTCTTGTTAAAATTTCTAACCTTCTCTTTCCATAAAGAAGATGCAAAACAGGCAGAACGTTCCAGCTGAGCTCTCTTCTGTGTATTTCTTCCCACTTCAGTATCCCTTGGGTAGTTACTAATGGATCACCTACTAGCTTATTTTGTATCTTTTCATACATTGGCATTTGACTGGCTGATGTATTTCTCCTTTTCTGGACACATTAAACCTCTCTACCCCATGCCTCTCAAGAGAGCCACTCAAGTTTCACTGGTTGTTCCGGCTTGCTTATATTTCCTTAGAGAAATTTTTATTATGCTTGCTGATCTAGGTACCTTTGACTATTTCATCAGTTCCCTTTCTTCTAGGCCGATCTCTATCCATACAAAATGCTCTAAATACAGTAAACTAACCCTTCACTGTGGAGACTGAAGTGAGGGTGGAAGGATGGCTTCTTCCTTCCCCCACTCTTTTTTTTTTTTTTAATTTTTCACATGCAGAGAAAGAAAGAATTTGCAGGACAACCATGTGCATGTGAGGATAAGAGTACACTTGGTTATTTTCAGATGCACACTTACATCTTCCTCTGCTGAAAAGTGAGCAAGGAGTTGATCATACAGAAAATGCAGTGAGAAGTCTAAAACCATGGAAGCTGACTGCATGAAGACAGCACAGCTCCTAAAGGAATGCCTTCCCCCCTCTGCACATAACAACACAGAGATCACAAGGCATCGTGTGGGGTGCTGTCACCCACTGTCTTTTTCATCCTGCACTCACACAGCCATGCAATACATTAGGTCACTTCCCATAGAGAGTTACACACATACTGAGCTGTCAGTGCTACTTGGATGGGTGGAACTGTGCCAGCACCTTATGAACAAGCAACTCAGCCTCAGTCAAACTAACTTCAGTGCAGCTAAGTTCAACATGAACCACAGGTAGACAGCTTTGAAAATCTCATTCCTACCAGCATGGTCACCTAAAAGCAGCTCATCTGTCAAACTCTATTCCCTACCAGGATTTTGGGTTTCATCTGTTTATGGCTATAGATGGATTTTACCGTAGGAAAGAAAAACCTAGCTTGACCGATAAAGAAGGAGCACTGACTCAGTTTCAGCATCAACTTCACATTAGAACAAATGATAAATTCAGAGAATGAACCTAGAACAAAGAGAAGGGACAAGGGCATGGGGAGGGTGGTGGCCAACAAACAAAGAACACCACAAAACAAACACTAAACACACAGAGAAAATGAACTCTACAAATCTCAGAGCCTGGTACCCGCAGGAGTCCTTACAAACACAATGCAAACAGCTTATCAGTACAGTCCTCACAAGGAACATAAAATATATAATTTCTGCCTGTCTGCATTCTGGTTCAAACCATCCCTGATCTTCACGGTTTTACAGATTTGCTTCGGAGCAGAGCTCCCCTCCCAAGGTTAAATGGACTCCCAGGTCCCCACAGAACCTGCCAGCAGTACAAACTGCCACCTGCCGGCAGAACTGCCGTAGTACCCGAACCCCCAAATCCCACAGGGTATTTTGCCAGCCGGTTTCCCGCTTTCAGCCCATTGCTGTAAGTGGAAGAAACAACGGCTCATAAACCCAGCCCTGCCAGGAATCATGCTAGGGTCAGGGCTCCGCTCAAGAAGGGACATGTTAGAACACACAAGTCACAAGAAAAGTCCACAAGAAAACTACCCAGAGAGAATATCATTCCCAGAGCACAGTGCCCCTGAGCTGCGGTCCTGATGGAAGCCAACACCTTGCAAACAGCACAAAGCAGCCGTGCTACCCAGAACTGCCTCCTCTGAGCAAAAGGAAACAATTGCTGAACAGAAGTGGCGCGTGCAGTAAAACAACTCCACTCTGGGTGTGACCTTAGGGAAGTGCTGGGCTGCTTGGCAACTTCCAAAACACAAGCTTTGGTCATCAGGCTGTATCACATGCCCACCCTGAGCATCTTCCAGGGAACTCCACCCCATCAAACCCCAGCAGCTGATGCTCAGACCACAGCCAGAGAGGGTCAGTCTAAATACCCTCTCCTTCTTAAACACAAAGCAAGCAAACAAAAAAACCCCAAACCAAAACAAAAGAAAAAAACCCCAAAAGCAAACAAAAAATGCCTCAGTAGCCTCTCTCAGGCAAATCTTGCAACAGAACTAAAATATCATAACTTGTCACTACCTTTTGAGGCAGCTGAGGAAAGAGAAGTACATAATCACAGTAACAAAAAGAGACAAGAGAAACAAGGAAACTCTGTGAAGAAAGCTGGAAGAATAAAGAAATCTACTACTTTACTTCATGGAACCACATACTCCTCTCTTTGGTTTTCAGTCTCTGTCCTATTTCCCACACACATATTACACTCACCCTTGACACTTCGCTCTCTGAGTTTTTTTAAAGTTTCTCTGTTTTAAATCTTTGATAAAAGAGAGTCAATAAGTAACAATTCCAAAAAATAAAAAGCACACAATACCTTCCAAGGGTCTATTCCAGTGCTGGCTCCATACTAGTTAAGTAAAAGTAAGGTTCTCTGCAGAAAAGGGCTACAGCATGGAGGCTAAATTCCAGCCACATGTAACATAAGAAATCGAAGTTCATCAAATTGAGGCTGTTCCATGCCAAATACCAGACCATTTTGATTGCTGATTTTGCTCCATGTGACACTGAGATTAGTGACCTAATCTAGCTCAACAAGCAGCCAGGAAACCATGACTACATTAGCATTCTCTTTTTTCAGCAGACCAACAAGCCTAACCATATTCCAATGATGGATGCGAGAAGGATGGTCTTTCTCTAAATGTTTTTCCAGCAGATACTTCCTGCCTGCTTGGAACAGCCCAATAGCCTCATCTTCCTCATGCTTTCTGTCCCTTTAGACAGTGATGGAATGAACTTGTCATTTTCACTGTGAACAGATCCACACAAAAATGAAAAGCAGAGGGGAGAAATTCTACCACACAATTAGGCTGCTACCTACGCTACTGAAGAGGAAAACACGGCCTGTAGTCATCCACTATTTTAGTTCTATAGGCCCACATAGACACAGTCATTAAGTACTGACTGAGGTCTACAATTACAAGTATTTCTGGAGCATTATTTAATAATTACAGGCGTATGTACAGAGCAATAGGCAAAACCCCTGAACTTACCATTTTCCTATTCAATCTCAGTTCTCGGATGCCCAGAATGTGGATAACTGTACGGAAGTCTTACAAATAATACCGCTGAACTCAGGACATGTGTTTCAATGTAAAGCAAGTGGTTAGATTACAGGGCAAAAAAAATCTGTTTCTTCAAAAAAAAAAAAATCCAATTCACTGACTTGTCCAAAGGGAAAGATAGTCTTAGCATCCTTATGCATTTGAAGCCTCACTGCTGGCTGCAAAGCCAACCTGCTGGAAGGAAAGCCCTTCAACATGAAAGCTGTCTCATACCTCTAAAACAGGCTCTTCAAACAGCTCCTCTAACAGCTTCTGTAACTTGACTGGCACGGCATGACATGATTTGAAATTGCAAGCCCTGCCATACCTTTAACCAAAGTTGTTTAAACAGCGGTTCTTCTGCCTCTGAACATGGAAAAATCTGCACAAAATCCAGTCTTCCACGGGAAAACAAAAGATTCCATGCCAACCTCTTTTCGGCTTGGCCAAACATACCACTAAAGACTACGATAAATTTGGGAATGTCAAAGCTAACAAAGATGAAACCAATTCCAATATGAGGAATGTCACTGTTTACCAGGTTGAAGTGTCCCTGCATTGGTTCCATCCTACATACACATTCCTGCTGGGTATAAAAGGTGAGACAGATTTGGTGATGAGAGTCCATTAAACTATTAGGACCCTACAGTACATTATGCCATAAATTTAAATGAACTTTGCTTTAAATGAAAGTACGGAAACGTTTCTCCCTGTAGATAAATGCACCCATACTCATGATTTTTACATTAAACAGAAAATAAAAGGAAACTTTGCCACCATGGCTATTCTTTTAAAGTAAGAACAAAAGCTATTCATGTACCAAAGGCATGCTGGCAATGCACTGTTCAGCAGCAGTAAGAATAAACACATTCATTAACCATTAGGATCTTCCAGCTGCCAAGAGAGACTGCAAATTTCTCAAAAACCCATTGATAAATCACTGAGTACAAAAACCCTGAAAAGCAATTGTCCTGCTTTTGCTTGTTGTTCAGCCCAGCTACAAAATGTGCCAGCCACTAAACAATGGCTGTCAATAAAGCTTTCGCAGAATCAGAAGGAAAACATAAGAATCTAATCTCATGTAGCTTGCTCTCTACAGATGCTAACTTTTAAGTTAAAAATGTGTTGCTTCATGATGGACACACACGCATACATTGAAGGGGAAAGGTAAAGCTAAACTTCATACGTTATGGAGCTAAATTATGGAATAAAAGTTATTTTCACATTTTTAAATGCACCAATAGTCAAATGTAGCTTTTTAGTCTTCCTGCAATATTCATTGCACCACAATAGGAAAACAAAAAATGCAAAACAAAAGAACTTCCCAAAAAAATCTACTAGGCAATGGACCTTCAGTACTTTCTCCAAAGAACAAATCCAGAACACTGATGAACACTTACTGCTTTCATGCACCCCGACCTCAAATAAAGTACACATTTAGGAATGGTAAGTGCTTCCCAAATCAAGTGAAATCTAAGAAAAATGTCTTTTAAAATGTCACACTGGACTTGTAATTACAACACTTGCTTTCATAGTGACTTCAGAATTGACAGTTTACACTAAAAACCACAGATCATATCAGGAAGAATAAATAAGAGGGCTAGACAGGGAGCACAGCAGAATTCTGCTTAAGGGAAAACCAACCAACCAAATGTCACCAAACCACAAAAAGATAATTCTTGATAGAACAAAAACATATGCCCAAAATACAGATTAAGAGGTGGTGTAAACAACCTGACATAGGAGAGGAATCAGAAAAAAACACCAGGTTATCGGAAAAGGGTAAGAGCTGGAAAGCAATTGTGGGGAGGATGTGAGGGGGGAGAATCTGCATGAAGTTGACTGAGAATGCACCAAAAGCCAGACAGAAAATTCAAAATAGAGGCAATGATGCAGCAGGCACAGAGAATAAGATCATTTTGTCAGAGTATGCTAGACAGAAATACAGTCAGATTCACAAAATTGTTCCGGTCATGCCGAAGGAGTTATCTCATGTTAACAGGACTGGCATTTTTGGAACGCTTTAGAGAAAGGAATAGTGTTCAGAATTTAGCAATAGCTGCTTACAGAAGTGTTGGGAAAGAGGGAGAAGAGACCAAAACTAGATCAAGCTTACAGGATGAGACTGGTGACAACAACAAAGTAAATGAGCTGAGGTAAGGACCCACATTCTCATAGCTTTATGTAAAGGAGAGACTAAGAAAGCTGGGAGAGAACTAGGCAGGGATGTAAAAATTACGAAGGTTTTTCAAAATCATGAAGATAGCTTCATAAGGAGAAAGAACTAATGTTCACCAAAATCCTGCATAACTAAGACAAATACTGCCAGAAACAGTGCAAGATTGCTGTCACTGCACACAGGAGTAGCAACCATGAACTTCCAGGGTAAAACAATCAGCAGATCCAGATAAGAAAAAGCTATGGACAGGCTCCAACACTAAACAGTTCTGCGTGATGGGGGTACTTATGCTGAGAGTGGCTGAGTACGTGATCTCCATATCCAGCATCTACGGTTTCTGGAGTCAGAAACACAGTCCTGAGCTGGCTGGTCCAACACAGTAGAGCATTTCTTATGTTCTTTGCTTGAGTTCCAGCTCCACCAAGCAATATTTTACACCTCTTCTCTCATATTGACAAAACTGAGAAAAACATGGAAGTCTTACCCCAAATCAGGAGCTGAAAAAGAAGCAAATGCTAGAGAAAGTTATGCTCCACTAAAAGAGAAAGGTAACCCCAACAGTACTCAGAGAGGTTCGAATAAAGGGAAGCAATTCAAAACCATCAATATTTTTTCAATAGTTTTTAAACCATTTAAAGCTTAGGAGTCAACCAGCAGGCCTGTAACAGGTGCTGTAACCCTGCTGAACAGTCTGCAGAATAGCAAGCACACAATTTCTGGTGGTAACTCCTAAACAGGACAGGCACAGGTACAGCATTCTCCCCGCCACCTGTGTAGCAAGAGTAAAGCAATCTCACAACAACCTGTAATACCTAAGTCCCTACGGAGTTAATTTTGAGTAATCATGCTTTATCACACTTGAAACAGCAGGAACAGACATTCAGCCTTACAACACAAAAACATGCATCTTGGGGGACACGCACACAATGGAATGGAAATTCTGTGGGTCCTAAGCATGTCTTTTGAAGTAAAGTGACTACATAAAGAAATGGTCAGAACAACACCACTTATCTGTAAGATCAGTCAGTTATCAAAACTGGCTGATGTTGCCATGAAGAGCAGTAATCTGGTGGAAGAGAACGGAATCTCTGTTTCATATGGGAACATATTTAAAGCCTGAATAAGGACAGAGATGGGATGAAAACCCAGAGAAAACTTTCTGCACCCAAACATTGCTAGGAGATTGTGTGAATGAGGCTTGACAGCAAGAGAAAGTTGGTTTCTCTGGATGTTATGACTACTCCCACCGAAGTCAGTGCAGTAACGTGCAAGTTACACAACCTGCAAGGAAGGTCAAACAATACCAACTCTTCTCACAGATACCTTTCTGCTGAGAAAAAGAGACATTTAATGGTTTAACCTCTCCAGTACTGTAACTTTGTTCTTAGAAATTTAAAAAAAAAAATCTACTTGTTTTAATTGCAAAGTAAGACTCAGAACAGGTTATTACCACAAAGCATTTCCCAATAATTCAACAGCCCTCAGGAAATTGTCCTGAACAGCCAGAAAACACACTCCTACATGCATTTAGTAAGAGTAATAAGTACAATGAACAAATGAATCATGCAAACTAATGAAGGAGCTCGGCAATTTAAATTACAGTCCATTCATTCTCTCCCTTTTCAGAGAAGGATAAGGAAACCTACATGGCATATTAAGCAGTTAGCTCTTGAATTACAAAGTACACCATACCAAAATCATTGCAAATAGTGAGTATTCAGACATGAAAAAGCAGACAAAGTCAACTTACTGAAGATGTCTAAGGATACTGTGTTATGCATATTTTAAGACAAAAAAGAAAAAATAACACAAATAAAAAGCCTCACAAAAATATTCTGGCAGTCAGACAGCTATCACAAGAGTAATATCCAGTGATATTTCAGACTTCTATCCCCACTGTACTCCCCACTTCCAGGACGACTTGTCTGACAGCAGCTGACATAAAAAAGAAAGGCAATCAGACTAAGAAGCTTTTGTAATTCATAAAATTGGGACTACTGAGCAATTTAGTGATACTCTGCTTTTTCATGCCAAGATTACAGCCCTTTCTGCTCTACAAAAAATTGGATGGGGGTGGTGGTGGTGTTAGAGAAGAAAGCTCCCAATTCCAGCTGCTGTTTTCATCAACATCTGACTGAACGTATTCAGGTCTGCACTGCAAATACAGAAAAGACAGACAGACCTTCAAAAGCATTTCCACTCTCTTTCTAGCAAAAGGAACACTAGATGGTGCTACATCCATATTCCTGTCTCTATGCTCTCGGACAAACGGGAGAAGCAAGAAAAAGAAAAGTTAAAAGGAAAAAAAAAAAAAACAAACAAACTAGGACACGATAGGTGCCTCCCACATGCAGTAGCACCACGACACTTCCATACAGTGCTGCCCCACTGTCCACCAACCTCAGGACTTAAGTCTCCTGCCCATTTACCTACAGGAGCTCCACAATCAATAGCAATAGAAACTTCAAGTCAGACTACATTGATCTTTTCTCCTAAATCGTGCTAAAAAAAACGTAAAATTAAGTATTACAAAACAAAAAATCTATTACAAAAGCTACTGAGTCCATTTTCAGGTTTAGTGTTTAGAAAGTACGTGCTCCACCAGGACTTTTTTTCATAATAACTCTTGAAACATTCACAAACAATTTTTTTTTCAATGGATCAACTATCCTATTTCATTTGCCCTTCTGTGCTGAAGTCAGCACAGATTCAGATGCATTTACCTGCATAAAGCTTCACTTGTAGCACCTACGAGCTTTGGATGGTGCTTTAATATCAAATTCAGTGGGAAAGGTGCTTTTACAGTGCTGTCCCTCTCTCAGACAATGGCTCAAGGAAATTTTTCACCACACTGTTTTTCGTCACCTGGGCCCAGCCCTGCAGTGCTTATTGCCTCTGTTATGCCAACATAACTGCTTTTAGGCCACACAATAGGACAGATCAGAGGTGTGACCTAACTAAAAAGTAACCCTCATCTCCCCTCTGACACAAAAGCAGAGCAAGGATTCTATCCAGACCAGTTGCCTAAAATACCTCTAGTTGCACTCCCACAGAAATCTGTTCAAGCACAATTCTGAGATAGTTTGGGGACAGGAAATGTTTAAGCCAGCCCTGTATCCAAGAAAACACACTTAGCACAATCAGAATGTGCAATGCTCTCAGCTACATTGAATCCGCTCTTGGGTTCCAGGCAGGAAAGATGTTGCTGCAGACAGAGAATGCCGAAGTGCCTCTCTACTGCCAGCAAACACAACAGGAAACAAAAACAGTAATGGAAAAAAAAGGAAGCAGCATTAAAAATTTTTTGAGCATCAGTGGTCTTGAAAAGTTAAACAGCAAAATGTGCACATCATATAATTTACTATTAGCTATATCAGAGATAGCTCCAATTACCATTAGCTTGCTGCATTACAGAAAGCATCACCACACCACACTGTGCCTCAATTTCCCATTCTTTTCTTGACTGTGCTCAAGCCTTTATTTGCAAGAATGTTTGCAGATAACTTTTACAATAGGCTGTAGGTGTTAATCTTAGACTGAAAAAAAAATATAGATTACCCTGATTGCTGAATTTGAACTCTAGGATGAGTCAAGGCTTGGCATCAGAAGAAAAAGTACGGTTTATACAGACTTGATATGTGCAATTTTTTTCCCACTAAACAATTTAGAAATGTAAATAGTCCTAATTTGTCAGTCAGAACTAAATAAAGTGTTCATGTTAAAGTCTCTGACAATTCAATCGAGTATTTATCTTTCAGATTGTTTCAAGGGTATACACTGCATACCTGCACACAATACTGATAAAGATTTTACAGAGGGAATATGAGACCAATTGCAGCCTGTGCCCTTTGACACCTTTAAAATGCACAACAAAAAGCTGACACTCAAAAATCCATAAACACCAAAAAAAACCCTAACTAACCAAACAATCAACAAAACCACTTCTATTTCTACTGCAAGTCACATCATGTTGTCCTCAGGTCACAAACAGGACAAATCTGACAGCACAGAAGAGCAAATCCATTTAAAAAAGCAATTTAGGATCAATCTGTAAACAATGCTTGGCTAACAGCTAAGCAAGAAGAAAAGAGATTCAGAAACTACCTCAGGCTTGAAGGAATGTGCAGTAGCAAGAACATGCACTGGCCTCCATTTAATAAAAGCTTTTTAAAAGTTTAAAAAATGTGTTTGTCTTGCCTTTCAAGGAACTGTAATCAGGAAGGCATCTTGATTCATGAAAGAAGTTGGTTGTCCTGGCTTATAGCCAGAAACAGTTAAATAACAGGGGAGGGAGGAGAGGGGTTGAAGTGGAAACAGGCCACAGCCTTGCAAGATCCTTCTACAAGGGGCCTGGCAAACAAAGTTATACTACCAGGAATGCATTTATGTGATGTGTAGTTTCTAGTCTATGTAACAAGCAAATACCTACATGGAAGTCAAAAGGATGACCCATTTTTGAACCAACCAGTTAAGTAGCTCTAAATCCATGAAAACAAGGAAGGAAGGATGGCAAGTAAGATTCTTTAAACAAAACATTTATTTGATGTAGACGCATACCTGACAAAGTGACTCCAGTGTTAATCCTGCTGCTTGTCTTCCCAAAGAAATCAGGATGGACTTGAGAGCACCTCTGCCCTTCTTTCTATCTCCTTTTTTTCCAAATATCAACCCTTGATAACTACACAGCTGTTGGGCTGAGCTAAGCTAAGGCATGCTACTAAAGCAGCTGCTGACAGTCACCATTAACTAGTTCTGTGACTTAAAGACAATTCTAGAAAGGGCTGAAAGTAACTCAGGATAAAAGTATTTAGCTGCCAAGTAGAATGGCCTTAGTCCTACTGCTGTTTTTCAGACTTCTCATTTCTCCCTTCCAAAAACTCAGCTGACTCCTCAAACATTCCCAAAAGGACTTAGAACTCACGAGGTCACGCTAGGCTAAAAGAAGCCTCACAGCTCAGCCAACAAACCATGCACTTGGAATGGAAACTGCCTGTCATTTCATGGCCATAACCATGACTAAACTGACTTACAGTGATTATTCAAACACAAAAAAATTGGGTTAAGAATCTAATTCTATTTTAAATACCATACTTCAACACATATTCAATTTATTTGTATGAATCTATAACAAGGTACTCAACCTTTCATAAAAGCATGCAGAAGAAGCTATTTGATGTACATTAACTTTTACTGTTCCAGAACTAATGTGAAAAAATGAAATGGCTTTCAAAAGCAAAAATATGTGCAGTAAAAATGTTAGATTCTATTTCTTCCATCCCTTTTCTCCCACAAAGCAATTCTCTTATGAAGATAAAATCTAAATTATGCTGAACATTAGGACAAGCATTCCATAAACTTTAAGCTGCACTGTTCCCTTCTCCTCATCCCTGACTTTGGTTATTTTCCAAACAAACTTTCAAATGGTTCTATTTCCCTAGTACATAAATACAGTAACCTGGTTTCATAGCTGTCATTGGTCTGGCCTATATGCAAGGACCTTAAACATTACAAAGTGCTTTCATTGAAAATTCTGGTGCCTGTGAAATCACTTCTTAAACAAGAAGAAATGTGCAGAACAGCAGCAGCACCGTCCATGAAGCACATACCCACCATGAGCTTAAGAACAGAAGCTTAACTCTACACCTCCACATGCTTACCAAGGTGAAAGATTTGACTGCTTACCAGTAATGGTGCAGGCATCTCTGTACTCTCTGCAGTCTGGCACATCATCTTCCACCCCTTCACTTACATAGTGCTCCTCGTGAATGCCTGTGTCGCAGGCTAGGACTGCATGGTTCAACAGCTCCGAGGGAGGCACGGTGGCGGCCAAAGTGCAGTCGTGCAAAGCTGTGGCGTCCAGCTTGGCAGGTTTCACAGGCTTGTGCAATGTGCCATCAGGGGGACCAGCACTGGAGACTGGGGCTGGCTGGCACAGATGGAACTCCTTCTCTTTGCTAGAGTTGGCTTCAAGAAGTCTGCAGAATACAAAAGAAACAAATGTTCAATTCAAGCCATTCCAAGCAGTGTGTATCAGGACAGATGATTTTCTTTTCCTTAAACATTAGTTTAACCTGACAAATTCAGCAAATACTAAAACGCCAACACTCTTCACAGAGCAGCTGCCTATCTCCAAACTTCGCACAGTTGCATGCACTCTGCACCTCACACAGTAGCAAAGTGCCATTCCTTGTACTGTGTTTTTTACCAAGAGCTGAAAAAACATCCATATTTTTGCCTATCCCAACTTGCAGTAAGCACAGTCCATTCACCTTAGCTCATTCACCAACTTTCTCTCACGTTAGCCAAGCCAAAGCTCTGTGTAACCCAGCATTTGTATGAGCCAGCTCATATAGACAGGCAGCACATCCCTGGTTGATCTACTGGCACTTCAACAACATCATAATTTGAAATCAACTGTTAGCAAACAAAACAGCAATCATTAGAAGTTTATTCTATAACCCTACTAGACTTTCCTCTACACTGCACAGCCCAGCCCCTCACTGACAGACTGGCAGCTGGCACCTCTGCTCCCTTTACAGAGTACACAAAACACAAAACTCAAGGTGCTCTGGGTTAAGGGGTTGACCACACTGCTGCTCCCCAGTGCCTCAGCCTCAAACTGGGAACAAAGTCCCTCAAGGCTGGATACTGATGTCCCCAGCAGGATGAAATTGGCCAGAGAAGGAATGAAGAAGAGCACATTTCTCCCAAAACCTCACCAAACCTTCTGAGTAAGGAGCTAAAGGCACTGCAAAAACAGGTGGTATGGTACTGCTTTTGGTTATCAGCAGTGTAAAGAAAGATGCAAATTCTCCCTGCTGCTAGGAAAGGAAAATATAATCATGGGATTGCAGAAAAACAGACTTGGGAAAGGACTTGAAAGACTTTATACATGTAATAGCTACAAGGCATAAGTGGCAGCTGAAGAACAAGCCACACAGGAACACCCAGACAACACGGGAAAAACAGAAAGACAGACATCAAGAAGACACGATTGCACTGGTTTGCAAGCAGCAGGTGTGGATGCAATTCCATATGCAAGTGCAGCAACAGAACACGCTATGTTCAGTGTTTCACTGAGAACCAAACATACAACAGTTTTCTTGAGAATTCTATGTGAAAAAGGCTCTCTCTAATCTCTAGGAACATGCCCAGATAATCTTATTTTGCTGTTAAAATTACACTCAGTATTTTGGCACCTTGTTTTCTGGCATTTTTAGCCAATAACACTATTGCTCCATCAAAACATGACAGTATTTCTAGAAATTCACTGCAAGACTCAAATATCTGTCTCTAAACTGTCAAGACAAAGATCATGTGTTTAGACCTTCTGGGAGTAAGTGTCAGAGAAGTCTTGCAACAAAGTTGGAACACTGCACCAGCATCATCGTTTCTCTACCTATTTTTCCCCTTCAGCACAAGCGTAAGAACAAAAAAGCAAAATTCTCTCCCCCTTTCAGAGGGTCTCAACAAGGATACGTTTGCACTGAAATCAGAACATCGTAGCTAGAAAACAGATGCGCAATATTAACTCTTGAAAAAACACCCCCATACACAACATTTCATTAAGTTTTCCTCAATTACACACATTTGTATTCCTGCATGGTATCGTTTAACCTGGGAATAGTTCTCACACTCAGAGACCCAAAAACTGTATTTTGTAAGGACCATAATAGCTAAAGGAACATACTAAATTGAATGATACATTTATACCACACCCTAATAAAAGTGATACTCTACTGTGGGAGCTGCAAGAAGAGAAAGTTTCACTAGAGTGCTTTAACAGAAAGTGTTATGGTTCCCCTGCAGAGCATCCTGCACTATCACAGTACATACTGAAAAGAACAATGGGGCTACTTGTACTGATTACTTTTTAAATGGTCCCCTTTCAAGCGGCTCTTTAGAAATAACAAGAGGGAGATTACCGATATTAGAAATTAGTTGCTCAAATGAAGTTGGAATCAAAATGCAAATATTAATTTTCCCCTCTACACTGAAGATAGAAACAGTTTAAGGTATAAACAAGAAAAAGTACTAGAAATGCACAGACTGACTGATTAGATAGGGTCAATTCTGTCCTAGCTGCTACCACGCATCTATGAATTACATTTGTTTTGGGAAACTGATAGATAAGTCTGTTGTTATGAACAAGGCCATGACTAGGATTAAGTAACTAAAAGCACTCTTCAGCTTTTCTTGCCCTCCTCCCCGCTACTCCCCAGGCCCTGCCGTAGCAACCTCAGGAAGCCAGGAACCTAACAGCACTCCTGAATGAAATAACACTGATAACCAAGGTGTGATTTGTGCGCAGTCTTCAGGTGAGTTCTGGGAATTTAAGATGTTGTAACTTTTCTGAACAAATGACATCCAACATCTGACATACCTGACCACCTCTACTCATTTCTGACTCTCTACAGTCCTCACCAAAAATACTTTTGGCCAGACATAACACCCCAGTCTGCATTAGAAGTTTGTGTTGAATGAGCTTCACCTGTTAATATTCACTCCACTGAGGTACCATAGAACCAGTTCTCCCCCTCCTGTAAACTCCATCCCAACAGCTCCTGCCTTGTCTCTGTTAAGAGTAAATGGAGATACACATCCAGAACCAAAAGTCATCAGTGCTCTTCCTTCACACAACCTGTTTCACTGTTGGCAGTTATGGAAACTAGAAAAAAATAAGCTTGAAAGCACAAAAAAGGAACAAAAGCCAACCCCACCAAAATCCACAATAGTCAGTCTGCAGAAACACGTGGACCATCTACAGGAGAAAGTTCAGGATTAAGGAAGAGAATTTGCCTTGATCTTAAAACCTTGTATCAGGGAGGAAAGAAAGCCAGCATAAATGTGTATGTCTGCTTCCTTTCAGACTTATTAAATATCCTCAGTTTCCATACACACAGGGGAGAAATGTTGTCCACTCTTCTAAAACCTACGGAGGCACTGTTTGCACAGCCTCTCTTGCAAGGCAAATATTACCACCTAATCCAGGCAGCGCACAGTTGTCCTTTAAATTTCTAAGTCTTCCTATTGCAGAAAACAAACCAAACTGCAACTGAGCACTATTTACCAAATTGTCAAAACACCCATGAAGATAAATGGACATGGTAGCTAGTGGTCCCCATGAAATACACAACATTAATATTATTCTTCAGTCAGTGTCACCTGCACATGCAATATTCATAAACAAGATGGTACGAATTGTTATTGCACTCTTTGGTGTTTACTCCTTCTGACATACAAATGAGGATATAAATCATTATGGCAGCTTTCTACTTAATCTGACATCCAAACAAGTGCAGAGTGTGTAAATCACATTATAACTTTTCTTAATGAAAATTCAACCCATTTCTTTCTTTCTACTGCATATGTCAACAGCAGCCTGTATATAGGATTTAAGTAACTCCTCTCCTACCTAATATGACATAATTCAGCTTTTGCCTCAGTATGACATAAGCTGTATTGTATCATTGGCTGTATTGCACCATTTCTCCCAGTCTAAAGACAATGACAGTTTGAGGCCAATAGACACATGTGAGACTAAAGAAATACTTAATTTGGAATGTTTGAACTTAATTCTTCAGTGTAAAACTGTTTGCTGCAAGAGCAAAATTCCCTAAAGTTTATCTTTTAAACAAAGATCATTCTACTCTGAAAAAACCTTATTTGTCAGTTGTTTGTTAAAGGCATTCATGCCAACCTTGCACTTTGTTAGAGGGATCACACAAGCACAAAGACTTGCTCCTGCACACCACCTCTGCAGAATGCTCAGATTTTGGTATAACCCAATAAATGCCTAAAACAGACTACTGGTATGATCACTATACCAAGATCTTAAATTCTACACAGAGCCAACACCTCTGCAATCTAACAGTACATCCAAACAATAGATTTGACTATGACTGCAACATGACCAAAACCCAAAGTACACTGGGTGCTGACTGTAGTGTACCTGTGGCAGCCCAGATTACAAAAGGCAAGTCAAGAATTGAGCTGTGATTAGCCAGCTCTGTGTTCCACTTAAAAAAAAAAACAAACAAAAAAACCCCACCAATTCAGCTTTGCCAGTCATCTAGGCAAAGCAGTTCAAAGCTAACAGACACATTTACATTAGACAACAGACAAAAATTGATGGTTTTGAGGTAGAGGGGAAAAAAAAATCTCCACATCAGTCAGCCATTTCTGGGTTCTGGACATTAAAAGAAATTAGTTCATTTTTTCTTTGCAGTTTGTTTTGTGGGGAAAGGGTTGAGTTTCATATGCCACAAATTTCATATACAAGCAAATAAAATAAACCACTTGCTTTTTCACTGCCATTTGAGATGAAGTTTTTCTGCATTCAGCACTAAACGCAACTTAACTCTGAATCTAAATACACAAATGACTTTGAGTAACCTTCTTCCTACATCAAAAGCAGAAAAAGATACAGAGGTGTTCAGCCATGTGCTTACCTAGAGCCCAGCAATGCCAAATACGTTATCCATAACTTTGCAACATTATTCTTACCACCATCTTGGATTGCAGCAACAGCAATTTACTGTAGTCACAAAACATCTGGAACTCCTAATGTGCCACCCAGGAACCACATGCTGGACCCTTTGGTGATTATTAAGCTTTGAACCATTTTTAGTCATCCAGCTCAGATTTTGTGAGCCGGATAACTCACAAAATACTACTTTTATTCAATAGTCTAAAATGGCAACTGGGACACTGCAAACATCTGCCAATTTGAAGAAATACTTCCTTAACAGAGGGGAAAAATATCT
Organism: Rhagologus leucostigma; assembly: GCA_013397725.1. Classification (NCBI taxonomy): domain Eukaryota; kingdom Metazoa; phylum Chordata; class Aves; order Passeriformes; genus Rhagologus; species Rhagologus leucostigma. Next base: position 889,350 of record VZTD01001501.1, on the reverse strand, counting down.
TTCCAGAACATCTGACTAAAATCTTCCAGGTCATCTTTTTGCTATGCATACTGTTATACGTAATTTAACTACGCTGTTTGGTTTAGAGCAGAAGCAAAACCATTTACTGTGAGCTGGCTGTGTTTGCAGAACAGCTCTGGTGCATATGAACCATCAATTCCCTTTTGAGTAAGAATCTGAAAACTGTTCCAAGATGCACTTCAAATGCTACTTGCTGTCTAACAGAGATATGAAACTTCAGGTAGCCCCACGGGCTACATCTCTGACAAACCATCTGGTGTGTACCTATTAAATTTTCTCCTTCAAGAAGCTTCAAACTGCACAGGTAAGTTGGGACATTCAGCCCAAGGTGACAAGCTAAATCTAATCTAAAGTAACGCCCTGAAATCAGTAATGAAGATCCAAGAAGCTTCAGTGTTTTGATCTAGTCACCCATCCCTACTGACCAAAGTATTTGCTAATTTAGACAGAACCACAAAGTATCAAGGGATTGAGAGAGCTTTCTGCTCTTCACATCCACTGGGAGCTTCAGAGCCCTGATCCTATATTCTCGTTTACTAATTCAATAAGTCTCATTTACTAAGTACTAACTACTGCTTAAACACATCAGAGGGTTTTAGAATGTGCCAATTCCACCCTTTTATGTACTTGAAAGAGTCCCACCAGAAATACTCTTCCTTGTTTTGGGCATCACATTATAAATCTACTAAACACCAGACTTGGCATAAAACAGAGGTAAGTTTTACTAAGTTGTTTAAAAAGAAGCCTCAAGGTTCTTATTTACCCCCCACCAAAAAAAAATTCTACATGGACCATTTTAAATCTGAAGACACTGAAGCAAATCAAAGCTACTTTATACGTCTGTCTCATCTGTAAAAAGATAAACATGCTCACCTAACCTTGTTGTTTGGGAAAATAATTGACTGAAGCAACTTAGACTTGCTTTATGTATTCAACTCTTTATTTCTTTCATAATGCACATTTTAAATCTATAAAAGTTTGCTTTTTTTTAATTTAAAAACAATTTCTTCACTAAGTGGGTGGGTTCAAAAGCCAGTCAAAATGCCTTCTTCAATTTAAACACACTTTGTCAGACCTTGAAGAAACAACCATTTGCAAAAGGTCTGGCTTTTACAAACACACACGCATAAACATTCACTGTTTAACTTTTAGATAAAGGCTGAATATCATCCCAAATAATTTACTGAGTTGTTTTAATTATGTGCTGTACTATATACTCTCTTATAAACCATGAGGTTTAGCTTCTGCTCAGAAGCTGCCTTTTAAACATGCAAAATGCTGACTGCATAGTTAAAACCTCTATCTCAAGTGACATAAAGAGTCTAAGTGTCATAGATGAGTGACAGAATGTGAGAAGCAGTTTATTTACCTTCAAACACTTTACACAATTCTGCATTTCTCATGTTAGAAGACATTCCGTAATTTTACAGTAAAAACTAAAAGGACAAACATGTTGGATAACTCCAGACTACATCCTTATCCAAAAGTTTAAAGCCATTCAAGGCCCTTTTAATCAAACATCTTGCCTAAGTTTCCTAGCTTTACAGTACATTCAGATGACATTCCATGCTTTTTGTTGGTTTTGGAATTTCTTCTCCTTCACAGTAGGGTTAGGAACACTTTGACCTAGCCAAATGCAATCTTTCAGAAAAGCATCAACACCCAGTGTTAATGCCACATGCTATGAAGGATCTTTGCAGGTATATGCCTCCCTAAGAGAGGCTCTTCTGCCTATGAAACCATAAAAAATGTTTTCAAGCTGAAGATCTGAAGGGTTTCTAAAATCACTTTTATAAAGCCTCATAACGATCAAGTACTAAGCTAATGAAGGCATCCAAAACCAGGACAATACCTGGTTAACTGCCAGTGGCATGGTAACGTCATTCAGAATAAAAAAGTCACCGCTAAAGAACAAAAGACAGAATAGCAGCAGCAATAATCAAAAAGCTGCTTAAACCATAATATAACCATGTACGGCTTGAAATCTCACTCTCGAGGTGCCGAAAGCTGCTGCTGCGACCTTGCTTGGCTTTATTTGACCATCAAGTCATCAATCAAGACAGTCATGTTTTCTCAAAAAACAATGAAACCAAAACATCACAAATAATAAGCCTCTTAAAAGAAAACCACACCACTGCTCTCCACAAACCAAACTTTCTCACCACTAGGATTTGGCCTTCAGAAGGAGCCCATCAGTCTCTTCTTCCCTCAGGGCAAGGGACAGTGGAAGCCTACTGTAAGACAAGCCCTGGGTTTGACCTTCGCAGCTGTGAGGGCACAAGTGTGCTCTCACCCAACTTTATGTAACACTGCCCTTCTCTGCTCTCAAGTTCCTTCAGGCAAATATTGCAGGGATCTATAAATAGCTCTTCCTCGTGTAAGGCTCACATTACACTGGGAGCTTTTTACAGCTCCCTCTCCTTTTATTAAATATAGGCCAAAAACCATGCCCTCCCCACCATCCCCCTCTCTCTGTGAACAAGAAAACTGCAAAAATGTTACGTAGTGCGTTCCCTTTCCTGCAACACCTCGTGCTCCTAGCTCGGAGATCTTCAGCTGTGTACCTGCCTTGGAAAGGGAAAGCTGTTTGACCACCATCACTAGTGCAGAGTGTATGAGAACTGCATGTGCAGGCAAACGAGGACTTCATGAAGAAAGAACACAAAGCTCAGAGGTATGGCAGTGCAAAGTATAAACACTGCAAACATGTACTTTCTTTTCACACCTATGCACGTGCAAGGTGCTCACTGATGTAGATCAAAACGACGTGGGTCCAAAAGGCATGAACCAATACCCGCTGAACGTAAGAATAAGATCTTATGATTCAAAAAAAGCAAAACAAAACCAAAAAAACCACCACATCTTTCTGGATTAGGCTGCTGTTATATTTGGTATGTACAGACTCCAGCCTCAAACACAGTGAATACAAAAGCTAGAATACAAGGCCATCAGCTTTGGTACATAAACACCATGTCTACCAGCATATCTCCTTGTACCACTAAAAAAAGGCCGGTATCAAAGAGCTCAGGTATGGGGAAAACGAGTACACCAGCAGCAAAGCAGGTCCTCAAATAATAGGGGTGGGAACAGTGATAACAGAAATATGAAAAGTTCTCTTTATTTATACACCACAAAAGAACGGAACTCCCCACTCCTTTACTTCTCCATAAACCTCAAAGGCTTTCAAAAGAGAGTTTTGGGTACACGTTTTCTGCTAGGTGGGGAGAGCTGTTAATTACCACAAGTTCTCTGAGCTGCAGCAGCTGAGGTAACACCACTGTCTCTGCTCCCGAGTCCTGAGCTCACTTCCTACCCACAGGAAGGAGCAGTGAGAGCACTTGCCCAGAAGCAGAGCAGAGAGTCACAAATGCACTACACATACATGAACTAGCTACTTGTACAGGGGAAGCAAAACAAAACCCTCCAAGAACTCACTGAATAGTGGCTGGGCCTAAGACAGCAGGCAGTAGGTAAAGATATTCAAATTAAAATCTATTCCCATTCCAAGCTAAATCCCTGAGGAGCCAGCCCAGCCATACTTTGTTCCTCAGGGCAACACTAAAGAGCAAGGGAAGACAGCCAAAAGACCATGCTAGTATGTTGGTTTCCCACCACCACTACTACTGTTTAATCAAAAATACAATAGACCTAATTGCCAGTAAGTTAGGGCCAAGAGTTTTAGTCAAGTAACTCTAAACAAAGAACAGACTGGCTCAAACCAAATATTTATCATGGTTTAAAACCTGGGCGAGAGGGGGGAATTTTAATCTTGTTTTGCATTACTGTTGTTCTTCTATTACAGGAGGAATTTTTAATTTCTCACCCTCCACAATGACTTTTAAGACTCTACATGGAGTTGGTACAATTTAAATTTTAAAAAATACTGATTTACAGGATTGGAAAAAAGTGTCATTATTACAAATTTTAATAGCTGACCTTCTGAAAATATTTGCACAAAATACCATACAACAAAAGACTGCTGATTTCTTTACTGTTTCTTACTGCACACAGTCAGTGAGAGCACGGATAAGAAATTCTTTGCAAAGTGCTCTGAAAAAAAACCCCAACAAAACAAACACAAAACTCAACTCAAAACCTATACACCATAATTTTTGTGTCCTGATCCACTTATTTTCAGACTCAGTTTATTGCTTTGGACAAAGTTGAATAATTATATAAAAAGATGATTAAAAAATAAGACCAACAAACAAATCAAAACCCCATCTGTTGAGTAGGAACATCCTATTTTTTTTTTCCTTCAGAAATTAAGAAATTTAAATCTCTTGTTGCTGCTTGAAGCAATTTCAAAGACAACTATTGGGAAGCTTACCTCCAAGGACAGTCAGACCACCAATTCCTGCTCTGAGTAAGATGCTAAGTCGATCTGCTTTGGCTCACTAGCATCACTGGCCCTCGCTCCCTGGCACCAAGCCTCCCCATGTGCTCGAGCAACTGGCACAATCCAGTGAGGGCCTCCATCATTCTTCAAGGTTGCCTTACAACCCTGAATGTGCACAGAGCTTCCCAAAACCTATGCTACAATTTCTTAACTGGCTGTTAATATCCCTGGGCCTCATATCCATTTTCTTTTGCCATTTCTGATTAGGTGTGTATGGGAGCAATGCTTTCAACCATACACTGTTATGTTTGAGAGGACATGAGCGAACTGAACATAGCTCTGTCATGAGCTCTATAATTACAGCCCCTCTCTAAAGCTTTGGGCTGGGGGGAATGCAGATCACAGCCCTTTTCAGCCCAGAGAAAGCCAGATCTCCAACACTTGTTGATATCTGAACCTTACAAGCCACATTGGGTACCAGTGTTGAGGAGTGACATAACAAGACCACAAATTCCCAAACAGCCAACAATCCAGGGCCTTATACCAAAGCCTTGGTCACACGGCCTTCCCAGCAACTGAGACATGTGCCCCTGACTAACGAGGGTGCATCTCAACACACACCATTCCAACGCAGGACTCCTCCCCTCCAGCTCCCCTAGGGGCTAATGGCTACAGTAAAACAAAGACATTTCACAGCCCTTCTCAGAAGCCTACAATGTAGTTTAAAAACTGGCACAATTATTCTGTCAAGTCATTTTTCTGCTTCTGACGCTTGTGTGTAAACATCAAGAATAAAATAGGAAAATAAGAATTTGATGTTTAAAGGTTGCTCTGTATAATCAGTATATTACCATATACATGTGTCTGTGTTCTTGGGAACCTAGAAATGTTTATCTTAACAACAGGCTGTGGAATTTTAGGAAACTGAGCCAATTATCCATGGCTTAGTGCCATTAAAGTCAAAGTCACACAAGCAAAGATTTTAAAACAGTTTTTTTAGAATTCAAGGGCCATTAACATGAACATGGCAAGAGCAAAGCTGTGATACAGTCTTTACACACATACACAAAAAAACACCAAACCCAAACAAAACAAAAGAGGAAAAATAATCTCCTTACAGGGGGGAACTACACAAGAGCATAAGCTAGAGGGTAAAAATGCAAATTAAATGCAATACACGCTCAGTTTTTACTTCATTTGCAGACTATCTTACTTAGACACAGAATGAAGTTGAAACCCAGTATTGTGGCTTTCCCCAAAGAACCACAAAAATAAAAGCTTGGATTCACTCAGTGCAGATGGATCAAAGGGTTCCAGATCATTTGGAAACTGACTTTGGAAAATACTTGTGATAACCATGAGATGTGGCACTTTCTGAAGGTGTCCTTAGATAAATTCCTGTGTGCATGCACATGTTCTCCAAAACGGGCAACAGATAGTCCTGGACACTGAACCTCACTTACCAGATTCATGGCCAGGCAGTAAGAAAGCACTTGACCAAACTGCCCCCTAACAGCCTCTGCTCGATTGGAAATCTTTTCTGAGACCAAAAACTACTCTAAGTGGACTAGACAAGCTGACCTGCTCTACCATCAGCCAATTCAGTTCCCCACTTATCAGCATGCCTTATGACTTACTTGTATCTTAGCACCCAATCAGAAAGCATTCACAGTCTACCAACAGCCTCAGGCCAGCAACCCAGCCAGTTTTCCACGAGGAAAACAGTTCTTAGACAAACCTTATTCCTGTATTTCAAGGATTTTATTCTTTGTGTGCTTTAAAACTTAATCGGAAGTTTCTTAATCTGAAATTTCTCTGAAAGCGGAACTTTTCACTACAGTATCAAAAGCAACCCATTCTTGGGCAATAAAAGGAATTGAACTAATTCAGTAAAATATTACACATACATGCTAAATGTAAAAGTGCAGAGAACAAAATGTAGCTTCACGATGTTGGTAAACTTAGCATTTGAAGCACTTCTTTATTCATCTGAAAAATATTTTAAAAAATCACTAGCGTTGCCCATTGGCAGTTTAAAAGAAAGCCTCTCTCAAAACAAGTATATTATTATGATGCTTAGAAATGCCTTCCTTCAAAATGTTTTTTCATGACCGAACTTGGCAGAGCAATGGTCCTATCAGCCTCAGAAGCACAATTAGAATTCACTTCCCTTGACTCATACATACTCTAGCACAAGGAAAGTTATCATTCTGAATAGTCAGTTCTCTCGAAATAGCAGTAATAAGACTGGAACATCTTCTGGATTTTAAGTACCCATGGTTACATTTGAAGAAGATGATACATTTTAAGACCATAGGAAAGTATCACTAAGCCAAAGTAACAGTCTGACTATTTTAAAGACTGTCACATTTTTGGCTTGTGCATGACGAAGCAAGGTTCTGTCAAGGGAGTTGTGGAAAATTCAGATTTTAAGAGCAACAGGTAAAATGGAAAGCAAGGCCTACAAGTACAATCCTTAATACAAACACAGGATTTCCTGAGAGGAACAGATCTCTCTACCTACTCTTAAATTCCCTGTGTATATTGCTCATTTGATATATAAACTCTTGTTTGAGCTAAAAAAGTTAAAAAGAAGCCAAGATTTGACAACTGAAGCCAGTAACATTAAAAAGTTCTTGGAGACAGCACACCCTCAATTTCATTATTTAAGCCTTCATTAATTTTCTCTGTCAAATATGTTCTTAGAGCAGACCTCAAAGCTTTATCATATCGCTTTTACTGTCAAGAGAGGATATGAAGCTCTCCTTGCTGTTGAAGAAGGTCTGGAGACCAATTCCTTGCAACCTAGTGTGGCAGAAGGAAAAAATGAACTTGTGTAGAAAGGACTGCATATCACATAATTAAAAGAGAGAAATTTTAGAAAAATACTTTTATATTCTATGTAGGCACTGACTTCCCTGAAACAAAGTCAATCTACTTAACTTGTTTTACAGCTCACGTAGAAAAGCTTTTCATTTAAATTTAGTCACGCTTTAAGCATAAGCAGGGTGAAATATTATAGTGTATCTGCCTGGGGGTTTGCGGTTTACCATTTCTCAGTAAGGAATGCTGAAATAACATTAAAAAGTATGCCCAGTAATGACAAAGATCTCCAAGCTATCACTTGCCCTGTACAAATAACAGTTTCAGCTTTGTTTAACAAATTCTTGCAGTCCAGACAGTTCATGCAGCATTTCAAGCAAAACACAAGACTGTATTAAGTGAAAATTCCAGTATTTCCTCTACCAGGATACAGGGAATTAAATACTGTAGCTGTTACTAGTGCACAGTAGAGATGTGGCTACACTAGGCCACCCTTACATCCCTTGCTGTTCCGGATCCAGATGCGGTTTTCAGAAATACACTGTTTATTCACCTGTACCAAATGCAGAGTTCAGCAACACCCTCAATTTCCACCAAGAACCATTTTCTGTTCTTCCCAGTGAAACATTCTGCCATCACTTTAAAACCTTCTCTTTACAATATTACATTTCTCTTTTGTGCGCTTTTATGTCCCTGTAAGGTCCCATGACTCAGTTTTCACACACCTGTCCCTCACCATGGAAACAGAACAGGAAGAAAAAATAGAATGCATATACCTCATTTACATTATTGAATAAAAATACCCTATTGATACTCATCATTAGGTTGGAATCTCCATGGCCAAAACAGGAAGCACAGATAAGTTTCCTATGACTCAAGCCTAGCAGTAATTCCTTTACAAACTTCCATCATCACCAACACCAGCAACTGACAGGTCAAGGCCAAAATAAGCCACTGTCCTGTAGTTTAGAAAGGCAGCCAGCTTTCAAGCAGCGGTACGTCTAGCACAGCCCCTCTGGGATGAACGTGTTGGCAGCAACAAACTGCATCAGAACCTTCTTTGACCTCTCTCTTTTAACAGATTTTCGTGGTAGGTTTGCAGTTCCACCACTTGTGCCCTTTCTTCAAAGCTGCTCTTCAGTGCAGACTCCACAGGCACTGACAACCACACCAGCTGCCCGCACAGCCCCTGCCCAGCCCAAAGTATCTCAGTGCAACCCAAGAAAGGCATGCTGCAGCCTCCTCGGCAGGATGAGACGGTGCTGAAATGCTCTTCCCCAGCCTCGCTGTATACAACACTGACTGCAGAAGAAACACGAAGGTTTATTAATAAGCAGGAGGAAAAGGTCAGCAGCTTGACTTGGATCCACAACTTTCTAGGCTAAGATCACTTGCACAGTATGCCAGATGGGTCAGGTAAGAGACTGGTTCTGCCAGAACAGACCATGCAATAGCATACACCCATAGGGTCTCCCACAGAACCCTATTGCTAAATAAGAGCTCATACGGTCATGTGGATATGGAATAGAAGGGTGTTTTACAGCTCCCATGGATTTCTGAAAATTCACGCTAAATCTACAGTAAGTTAAGGAAAGAACAATGTGAAACAAGTCCAGACACAGACAACAAATCACTTAACAACCGGCATTATGCTCCGGATTTTTTGGTTGGGGTTTTTTTTTGGTTTTTTTTTTTTTTGGAAGTTCTCAAAAAACTTTTGCATAATAGTGCCATTTCACAGATTTCCATTCTTCCTCAATCTTTACATTGTGTTCAGATCTGAATGCACTGAAGAACAAAGCTGTTCATTTTCAAAGGGCCTTGTACAGAGATATCAATTTATAGTGCAATTAAGAAACCACATAAACCTCAAACATACAGCTAGAACAAAGACTACTATTTTCTTGCTGCTGCAGTGCATTTGTGACTTGCTGGAGGGTGTTTAGGTGCAGCTTTCTGAATTCTGACAGATTTTTCCTCTTTCCCCTTGTACAAGTTTATTCTCATTCAGTAAGAAACTTGTTTTTGCAGCCATGCATCACAACTACATCACTGAAGATACATGAATCTATTCTGCTCAGTTCTTTAAATTCATATATTTATTTACAAATCAGGTTAAAATAACGTAGAATGTGCATTAGTGCACAGTGGCAGTGTACATTCCTACAGATGAAGGCAGGAAGGGAATTCGAACGTCATTTACCCTTGGTCCAAACATGCTGAAGCTAATACAGCTGCACAGCGGTGCCAGGACATTCAGAGTGCAAAATTAAAGGCAACTAGAGAGGAAACTGACCACATCATTTTTATGTTATTCAACACAATCATCAGGCTCAGCAGAGATGCAATGATACATGATACTTGATACAGAGATACTTGATACATGCCATCAAGTCTTCAAAATCAAATATGCCATGTTTAGCTACCATAGCACAGTTTGCATTCATCACCAATTCTCTTTGCTGCAAGATAAGGGACACCACCACAGCCACCAGGTTTTATCCATTACAGCCTGTGCTCTTCAGACAAATTACAACCAGCTGTAAAAATAAAACTGAATTTTGGCTAAGCAAGTTCGCAAATTATCCAGAGTACATCACATGTTCTACCTGACAGTGGGCAGAAAATACCCAACTCAACAAGAGTGAAGTGCCATATGCAAAATTTTCCTACAAACATCCTATACAGACAATATAGACACTATATTACACTGCTGGACGCAGTCCCAAAAAATCCACCACACAAATGCACCTGTAGCACAAAAGTTGGCCATCACACAGCACTGTGAGCAGGAACAATGCCTACCAGTCAAAACAAAGAGAGATGACATTCAGCATGAACCTATCCTGACTAGTCTGAGGAAAGACAGAGAAATACCTTCAAAGTTATTTTCAAGTAAGAAAGCGACAAGTTTTTTCATATCAGATAAACGACACTACTCCAGTATAAAGAGATAGCATGGTAGAACATATAACTTAACCCTATATAGTAATAAGAAAGAAGGATGATCTTTCACTTCAGCATGCCTGCAAACCTTCTGTTGCATGGAGTGTTACTTTATGAACACTGTCAGTAACAAGTGACACAGCCTACCTTACTTCATCTTTGGTGTTCTACATCACTGAAATGTGTCTGCTATATGGCAGCATTCCCAGGTATATCATTTAGAGAAGTCTCAAACCACTCTGAATCCTATTTTAAATTCTCCACCCACAGATTTTCTTTGCAAAGATAAACATGAAATAAAAATGCATTCACTCAGCCATGCATGTGGAGACTGAAAGACTGGGGATGACCTTTGACTATAGTGCTAAAACAAAATACACATTAAAAGTAGGAAAAAGCTAGAAGAGAGGAAAAGCACAGCAATTTACTTAGGTGAGTCTCACTAGCTATTCTGCCATCTGGAAAAAACAGCAGCTTTCAGCACATAAGCATGAAAACTGGTGGGCTCTCCTGTGCTTTCTGCTATTTTTCTACCTCAGCAATCTTTTTACGTAATAGTTCTATGAATAAAATAAGTCAAATTGAGCCTCACGGGAGTTTCACCAAATTTTAAACATTAAAAAGCTGCTTGTAGCTCAGTATTATGGTCAAACTGAAGGTTCCACAATGTAAGACCATTTGCTTTTTCAGTGGCACTGTTGTCTGCATCAACTTTTCTTGGTTACTGCACTGTCCAGAAAAGGTCGGGTATACTAGCAAATGCAGTGAACAGATTAATATAACTCTGACTTCGGACAAATTGTCTCAAGTCAGAGCTTTTCCACTACTGCAGAGTGAACAGCAGCACTTCTCAGATTCACTCTGGTTAAAGGGTATCTGTTGAGATCCAGGCAACCCTTGAACATCATCATAGTGAAAATGGAAGTTTCCACTCATGCAATTCTACCTATTTTGCCTCAGTAACACAGAGATTATTCCCAGCCAAACACAATTTTACAAACCCGAGAAATGTGCCTTTTCTTTGCAAGTTACCAGGAAAGAACAATGTAGTGAAAAACAGAAAAAGATGGATGGGAATGAAAGGTACCATTTTCCCCTCTCCCATTCCAATCCATTGGCAGGCAGCTCCCTTTTCCAGCCCTCCATCTGTCTCTGTCTCTGTCACTGAGAGGCTCTGTCTCTCAGTGACTCTAAGAGCCTCACCAGACTGCTAAAAATAACTTCTCAACTACAAGACATGCACATTATCAGCGGAAAACATTTCTGCGAACTTAGTAACAGCCCCACAGCTCAGTCTGATGACAAGAGAGACTGAAAAGGCAGACTAAAGAATGGCTGCTGTGGTAGGGAAACCTTTACTGCATGCCCATCCACAAGCATCCCAGACAGAACACAATTTTTTTTTCCCCAGGTGAGAGATATTTTACAGGCAATCTCAGAAAGTTGAGGTTTTTGCATTATAAGCAATATTGACTGTAAAATCTAAATATGTTAGAATCACACTGATAATTTGAACTTAACGCACTTAAACATATATTGCTTTCCAATTCAGCAGTCTTCCGTGATTGTTTCTGTGGAAGTCTTCAGAAGCAACATGTAATAACACATGCAACATTTTGTAAGCAAGTGCAATGCTCCTGACATTCCAAGTTATTTTTCTTGCTATAAAACAGTAATAAAACAGACAGGGGATTAAAAGACTTGTCCAGGTCACGTCTGTATGGATACCTGTGTTGTGGGTTTTGCTGCTTCATTGCATGCTATGATCACTACAGAAAAATGCACATGAAATCATTTCTTATCCAAAGCCCTGAGCTACAGAATCAAAGGCCAGTTAGTCTCCAAAAGGTATGCAAAGCATGTTTCCATCAAGCCTTGAGAAGGGAGAATAATTTTGATGGCATTTCATGAAATGGAAATAGTGCTTCAACACCAAAAATACCCAGCCACTTGCTCATCTTACAAAATCTGTATTTGTGATTTTTAATTCAAAAGCAACTTGCCGTCTCTCAGAAAGACACAGAAAAAGCAAGACTTAGAAATTTCATACACAAAACTGTCCTCCCTGTGCAGATCATAAACTTCTGCAAATTCCACCACTCAGTGCTACCAGAGAAGAATACTGTGACTTATTTTAAAAGGATGAACAACATGGTTCTTGTGTCATTACAGCAAAAACTCTGCAACCAACCACTAAAAGCCTTGGTCTGACTCTTATTCCCCACTTTATTCTCTATACGGTCCACAGAAGTTATCTTTGTTTAATGAGAATTTAAATAGTAGAACATTCACTATCAATTTAAAAAGTTTTGGAACATGAAGGTGCCCTGCTTATGTTGGTTTTGTCAGGATGTTGAGGTATTTCAGCCGTTCACATGGAGGACAACACTCTCGCTTCGTAACATTACTTCCCAAACTAAATTCTCCAGTTATGAAATTACAGATCTGTAAGTACAATTACATGTCATAAATGGTGATTGCATTAAGGGCCGTAACTTTAGGAAGTCTCAGAGTGGTATCAACACCACTCACTCCAGATACATTTTTTCTTGTACAGTCAAAATCCCCAGCTGCTTCCAGACCAACAGTATTATTTTATCCCAAATAAATTTCTGTTAAGAGCTGAAGTGATACTTGAAAACCTATTTTTTCTTTTTTTAAGTAAGGATTTAAGAGTGTGGGTGGCATTTTTTCCTAAGCCTGATGAAGATTTTAACAAAGCACAACTTTCCATGGCTACTGTAAACACAGAGGGAATCCACCCGTCCATTTGTTTTTCCCATGACACTTTCCATCAGAGGGCAAGTCACATCAGTTACACTGTGACCTTCCTATGGATGTTTTGTTAATGACCAGGCAAGAAACAAGGAGTTTTCTGAACAGAGTTAAAAATTAGTGTTCTTTTGAAGTAATTGCTATAATTTGAAGCTACAGCACTGGGAGACATACAAATAAACTAGTTCTAAGACAACACTAGAAAAAAAAAGAAAAAGAAAAAGGAAAGAAAGGAAAAAGTAGAAATCCCAGTGACCTTGCATCTTTCAGAAGTTACCAACACTTCTCAGCAAGCAGAAAGATACCCTGACCAGAATCACTACTCATTTCACATTCCCAGTCAAAGTTATCAGGAGCAGCATCAAAGAAGTTTACCAAAGACTCCACTGAAAGCTGACCAAATCAAAACAAGTGCCAGTATCAAAAGGCCAATTTTCCTTCACTCTCCCTGGTCAGGTGTAGTTGTGCAGTAACAGCTGCCATTTTTCTGCATTTCCTGAGAATAAAAGTGGGGTTAAGGGAGGGAAGAAAACAAATAATCTGACCAGGAACAAATAAAAATAAGCTCAAGGTCTCTTATATCAATACATGTCTATATTAGAGTTTCCACATGATATCTGAGCTGTCTATATTAAGCCTCTCAGGCCAGTCTTTCACTAAATTAAGCTCTTGAGTGGCTTAAAGGTCACATGATTTTTAGAGCCTATCTACGCAGCTATTCTTTCTGCATCTCCTCTATTGAAAGTTTCTTTGTCAGCTACATTTTTCACCTTCAGTTCCAGTTCTCTGATGAAACTGTGTATGTGTGAAGTCACATTACATCACGAAGCATATTTCAGCTCTTTTAGAGAAAAAAGATTCCAGAATGAGGTGCTATCAAAGGCAAAAGTGTTTTCTCATCAACTGAAAGTTTCAGAACTTAAAAATCTAACAACATGGAACCCAAAGGTGAAATACACTCCCGTCACTTCTAATCCTCAGGTTTTCCCAGTAATTCCTGTAATGGCCTCATGATGACTTGAAGGCAAACTACTGCTCTAAAAGGCCACATATCCACCTCAGTCTGTAACTTCATATTTGAACTGTCTCAGAATAATTCCAACTAGAAGTCCTAGTTAGGAAGGCTAGTAAACGTATTATAAATCAGTCCCAATACTTTCAGTTCTGTTTAAACATTTAAGTTACTCTATTTCCTTGCTAGTCTGTACAGACTGCAAGTTTTAGTACAGACCTACTGTTTGCTTTCATCCAAGGTCCCTTCACACGTGTAGAACCAAACTGCTCACTGAACAAGACCTCCTGTTTCTTACAGCACCTTTCACATAAATTTCATCTGCGTTCAACTTTCCTTCCTAGTACACAGCTGACCAGAAAGAAACAACAATTATTTTGATTGCACTCCATTTCATAGCAGCGCATACATTAAACAGCAACACCCGGGATACACAGAGTGGGGTATGGGAGGGGGTTTAGGGTTTGAGAAGAAGTCTGTTGAAAATATTTCTTTTAATGTGTTCCTTCAAAAAGACTTTCTCCATACAAACTGAAAATTGCTCAATACCTGTGCAAGGCAGCTGTTCCTCTGTACTTTAGAGATAAATAAAAAACAGTGGGGACAAATTCTAAGCCACCCTGTGATGAACACAAGCACCTTACTGGAAGTAGACTTATCTTAAAGAAGAAAGAAGTATGGGTAAGTTAAGTAAACAGGGAGAAAAATTCATTGTATTCAGTGTATCTGTACATTCTTTATCAGGAGGTGAAATGGGAATTTACAAGAGGAAAAAAATGTGAGCCATACAGAAATGAACAAGAAGAACCCATCAGATGTATTTCGCTCAAGAACACTTCAGATTTTTTTAGTCTAATCTCTAAGGATGTGGGCTTCTACTAGAATTTAAATGCAATTCTGTTGCAGTATAATCCTACCTGAACTAGTGGTGACAGAAGGGGGAGTAAAAAGAACCAACAATAAGGGTATTCTTTCTGCCTGATATGAACTTCATCTCTACCCAACTACAATTACACTCCCATACTTTGCAACGTCATGTTACAAACGCTAAAAGCTCTACAAAAACATCTCATTTCCTCCCTTTGCTTTCCTATAATAATCTGAAAACAATTTTAGCACTGAGATTTTTGAGTGTGTTAAGGATTTTAGGTATTGCAGGTAGTGCATATCCGAAGTATTTATATAAAGTTTTAAAATGCAAAGCTTTTCATTAAGAAATGTCAGCTTCCTTCAAGTCAGTCAATCACAGAGCAAGGAACAGCTATTATGGGCATTATTCCAAAGCTAAAAAGCTCCCAACTATAGAAGGGCCCTTTAAACTACTTTGGCTCCAAGTTGAAATGGGTTTTGTAACAAAGAACACGTAAAAAATGAAGTTAAACTTGATTAGAAGCAGTTGCAAGTTTTTCTACAAATCCACCAAGCAAAATAATTCTTTTAACAGAGTTCAGACACAGCCAAGTTGTGCAGTAGCAAAAATAACTAGTAAATTATAAAAAAGTTGCTCCTTGGTTGATTATAGCAATGAAGATCAAGTTGGGGGGAAAATCTAAAGAGCTTTCCTGCCTTCCAGCCACCAGAATACAACAACATAACTCTCCAACAGCAATCTAATATTCCAGAGCCATTGGATTTAAAAAGAAAAACTGTTCTTAAAAAACAGTTCTACAAAGAAAATAGTTTATATTGCTCATAATTCATGAATAATTTTGCACTGGTTTGCTTTTTTTTTCCTGTTTTAAAGCTCTGGTTTTAAATTTAAATACAGATAAGAAAAGCAAATCACATCCAGAAAACAAGCTTAATAAAATGACAACAACCCTAGTGCAAGTCCTCTTGTTTCAAAGGAAACACTCATGTCTAAGCTCTTTATATTGGAAGAATTTTCATTTTAACAGAATGAAGTTCAGGATACCAGTTAGAGACACATCACTAATGGCACACTTCAATAAATGGGCTAAGAGCTACCAAATCACCTATCAGCATATACAAAGATTAATACACATACAATATAAATAATAACACCAGGATTGCCAAGAGAAATCAGTGACAAATTAATTGTCCTACAAATATAGGACAAATTGAGTACCTCAAATAAGTGCAATTTCTTTACAGCTGAAAGCCTGCAAAACTGTGCAAGTAATTCCTCTTGCACCAATCTGCCTGTTTCTAACACGGCACATGTTTAAGAATAATACCACAACTTAAAAGACCTGATGCCCAAAGCAGTTTTATCTGAAAACTTAAAACATTAGCTATCTCAGATTCCTTCTGGTTTAGTCTCAAAAAAATCTCATGGTGGTAAATAACATGCCAGTTTACTAAATGTTAGACGTGGAGGCAAGGAGGGAGACAACCACAGTAAACAGTGATCCTTGACCCACTGAAGCACAGTACACTGTCAATAACCTACTTCTGAACATCAAAGCACAAGTCTATACCCCTGCCCCACCAGTCTACAGCTGCATCTGAGAACACAACAGCAGCTCAGCTCAGCGGTATTTGAGAAAGACGCCGGGCAGTGCAACAGTCGAAAAACAGCATTCAGCTGAACTGCTGAGTAAGGGAAAATGAAAAGTACTAAAGCAGCGTTTGGCATGTTCCTTTCTTTTGTCTGAGTTAATTTAAAACATGGCTAGCGATGCCTCTGCACACACACTACATACATACTACAGTCAAAGCTCAGCTCTAAGCGACAAACAGTATTGGGAGATTACAGTTCCATAACAGCCCCTGCTGTACCTTGTTTTCAACTCCTTTTGCTCCTGATCATCTGCATAGCATTCTTCCTTTCTTGTGTCTCCTTTTCCCCACCAGAATCTCACCATTTGGCTAGCAGGCTTGCTTTAAGTGTCGCTTCTATTTGTGTTTCCCCCACATGAACAGTTCCTGATGCTGTAAGGTCATTTGAATGCAATTGTAACTTTGGCTCGCGCACAAATTTCCTCACCCTCTCTTGGCAGAGCAGCTACACAAACTACCAAACTGAATCAAACAGGGGTAGGCTACTCCTCTTTTCAGTCTGCTGCATTAAAACCTTGATCTTCTGAATGCATATTACAATATCTACATTCCTAACCATGTCCAAAATTTTTAGTTTGAGCACAAAGCAGTATAGACAACCATACACAAAAATACTCTGGACAGAACAGATGGTAGCAAATCTTTTCCTTTTAAACATCATGAAAACACTGCAAAGTGTTTCCAGAGTCTTCATAAAGTACTAAGATTTATCTACACAGCAAAATAAAGCCATACTTTAAAACTGCATATATCTCAAAAGACTAAGGCTTTATTCTGCATGTCTTGAAACACTCATGGGAGAACAGAGCTACGAGTTCATCTGGCAATCACACTCCATGTACTCCAACAAATTAAAGCCCTTTTTCCTGAAATTACCCTTCAAAGTAAAGCCAGTCACGAACTCTGCCCTTCTCAAAATAGCATTTTTATGTAGGGTATGACCTGTCACCTCAACAAACTTCTGAGATTTAAGAATTTGGAAATATTTTATCATTCCTCGAGAAAACTGTGAGCTATTTCCTTTATCTTAACTTCTCCTCCAAGACAAGTCACAACAGTTCTTCTCAGCCAGCCTCCCGTTCCCTCACATTAAGGACAAGTTTGCCATTGCAGCCACCTCTTCTCCGAGCAGCAATCAGTTCTCAGACTGATCCAACTGAAAATAAAGTCTCAAAACAATGGATGCATAAACATTGTCTTCCAGGGGCAAGCCTACACCGAGGATAAACTTTTGAATCTTTGTAGATATGAAATACAACTTCCTCTGTGAAAAAAGTATTCCAAACCTGATGCTCCTTCTGACGAAAGAACAAATAACACAATTTTAAATATTTCTCATCTGATTTTGCTTATCAAAAGAAGAAGAGAAGTCACCTCCCTGATCATGTCTAACGAAATAGATTTTTAAAAGTTCAATTGTAATTTATCAAAAGGCTCATACCTACATCAATAGTTAATTACACTGCTTCCCACTGCATCAAGCTTTTGGCTGCTGACAACTCTAATAAAAAATATCCTTCTAGAAGTCCCTTCCAACCAAAACCATTCTGATTCTCTGATTATTCCTCAGTTCCAAACTGAGCATAACTGTATGACTGGATAACATCCAGCCTTTAGGATACACAACCCGTCATTTACTTCATCAGTGAAGCTGCAGGTATTCCCAGTGCCTTTTCACACCACTGTTTTCCTGCTTCACAACAGTCCTGATTCCAAGTTTTAACACACTAAAGTGCAGAACTGTTCCAAGCATCAGTCTATGATTAGAGCAGACTGAAATTCACCATATGGTGAATGGTGGATTTGATGAGGTGATTTACATTTGCAAATATAATTCTATTCCCATGTGCATTTCCATACTTCATCATAAGCCTGAACTGAACTGAAACACCTGCAATAGAAGAAATTAAATTTGAGCCTGATAGAGAAGCAACAAGATTTAAAGTAAAAACAAATAAAAATTTTTCACACAGAACTGAAGTCTCTTCTTCCCAAAGAATGCAAGAAAGAAAAAAAAAGGAAGGAAAGAAATGCAGCAGTAACCTTCAGCAATCAATTAAAGACAACCCTGAACAAACATTTGCAGCAATATGCAAATACAGCACTTTCAGTGGTCAGGGAAGAGAATAAAATACTCTTTTAAAGGCTGGAATTGCAGAAAAAAGTGTTTCTTTTCAGCAACATGCACAACTAAGAGAGATTTCCTGTTCATACCTTTTCTGTACAAGCTGAGATTTCAACAGATGCTTCCCCAAAATCACAGCAGGTAATAAAGTATCTTGTGAAAATCCGTATTTTGTTTTTATTAATTTTTAAGTTAAGTTGCAAAACAGTTTTTCTGAAAAGTAAGAATTTTTCAACCAACACTTTTAAGTTTCCCAATGAGTCCATGTAATTACCATCTCCCATCTGTCTTGCCCACGTATCTTCAGCAGCAGGAACATTTGCTGACACTATAATCAAGAATGAACTGGCAGTAAGATTATTTATCCTCTGCCAGACTGTGCCAGTGTTAAGATAAGAGATAAATTAGGATTTAACTCTAGTTGACTGGCAACTAAATCTTGTATAGATATAGACAGATATAGGCTATTTACACACAGATTTTTATGAGGTCACCTTGCTGACACAATACAACCTCCAAAGCCTCAACACATTAACCGAGTGTCTCCTGCTTACCCATCAAACATTGTGTCAACACAGTAGCAACAATCCAGCACTGCGTGACCTATACCATCCATCTACTCACGCTGCACATCCTGAAGACTGTCTGCTTTGTGATAGTACAGCAAAGTTATTTCAAGTAATTTAAGTCCACTGTCTGGCACATCTATTCTTTGATAGTCCATTTGCTATGGGGAAAAAACACCCCAACCAAAAAAAACCCACCTTTATAATTAGCCTACATGCAAAGCACAAAATTTCTTGATTTCCTTTACCTACAATGTATTTCAATTCAATGTTTCTCAATTATTTTATTAGTTTGCAATATAACTTTCACTACCATCTTAGCTCGGTGGTAAGGAATGAAAAGGTCATTGTCTTTAAAAATAATCTAGAGAGACTGGAGGAAGGAGTCACTTGCCTGTGCTAATAACTAGTGTTGTTTTACTAATGCAAGGTAATAAAAGTCTGTCCTTCGTACTAACTGGTATTGGGCACAGTGAGTGTTAAGATCCAAATCAAAATAGCGAACCAAGGAAGTTTACAGAGAAAACTGTGGATCATTTTTCTGGTGAAGGATATCCCCTACACTGCCCTTTCATACCCACACAAGCAAATATGTGTTCAGTCCAAAATCCTCCCCCTGCAGCTTCTATGAAAACACTGTATGTAGGCAGAATAAATTATTACACAGAACTAGAATATTTGGAATGTGTCTCAGCTTTTCAGATACCCAGGCATAGTCAGTAAAGAGCAGATTATTCCCTGAGCAAGTGGGCAGAGTAGTAGACTACCTTAATATTAAAAGTATAAAATAATTTATATGGCTATTATAAGAAAGCTGTAAGCCAAATACAAAGTTCAGAATTTATATAAAAACATTTAAGCCAAAATCAGACAAAGTTCAGAACTAATTTAGAGATATTTAAGATCTTGCAAAAATAGGCTTGAGGAACACCGGAACTGTTTCCACTTTGTTCCTCATCTAATGCACATTTGTGGTCTAGTATCAAAGTAAGTTAAAAGCAACTCAACTTCAGAAATAAGACTAAAACAAAAGCAGTTTTTCCCCCAAATACTCCTTTCTTGTCCTGGCAATCCTACACCCCAAAAACAAAAGCCAAAGCAACCACCATCCACACACCCCACCAAACACATAACTGAAGAAAAACATACAGGCCTTTTACCAATCTGCACAATATAGACAGAAAAAACCCTGGAGGCAGAAGTAGAAAGCAACAGATCCTTCCCTGCCTCAGTTTTGTACAGTATCCCTATGGCAGTACCCAACTCACCTCCATCAATGAGTAACACAAAAAGGTCAACCAGCTGAATTCACCCGTTCCAGATAACCAGCAGAGAAAGTTTTACTGAGGATTAAAACAAAGCAAAGACATCCTGAGCTCTCCTCCCTGCCTCTGTCCTCTTTCTCTACACAGTGTGCTCACTCCACACACCCACACTACACAAGACACTAGCAGCTGCAAGTGTGTTCCCATGTGATGCGTCAAGTAAACAACTGGTTTCCACTTTGAATCAACCACTATGGGTCATTATTCTTATGTAAAGATGGAAAGAACAGGTTCTTCCTTACTCCGGAGTGTGCAAATTTTCTTCCTTTGAATTACATCAAACAATTCATGCCTGGGTTTTACAACATATACCAGCGTGAACAAAGTAGAAAGTTTACGTTTTAAAGGAACTTTAACATTCAGCGTTAGCGTGAAAGGACAGAGTAGAAGAGAAGCAATGATGCTTACATGGGGTATCTGAATGAAAACGGCTCTTGAGGAAAAGAGGAATTACTAGAAAGTTCAGAATACATTTGACAGACTTACACAGGAGCCCATGCCAGGGACCTGCAGGGCCTGGCTGAGGAGCACAGATCAGAGCCAGGTACAGCCAGCCTGTAGCAACAGGCAGCAGCTGCAGAAGGCTGCATCAAACATTCAGTACATCTACCTCTACCCGTGCGGGAGCCTCGTTTTCCAGATGGCAAACAGGTAGCAAAGACTGTATGGCTTTTTTCTGAAATCAGTTTAAAGAAAGGCAGACAGCACAAACTGAATAGATTGTCAGCTGGTTTGAAATCAGAACCGGCTTGGTGTCATCCCGATTATGCTAAAAGGCCCCAAGACAGTGTCAGGAGGTTCCCAGTACAAAAGCAGACAGCATGCATATGCTGTCCCTCCCTCAGGCCCAAACTCCCTCTGCCTCCGAATCTATTATTAAATACTGGCTGTAACTACTAAAACCAAAATATTTCAGAATAGACATTAGATTAAAAGCAAAGGTAAGAACTCAATATTTACATTTTCACCCACAATTCTACAAAAAATTAAGATAAGCATGCTTTAGGGAGTAGATAACTTAGATGAGAACTCAGCTGCTACTTTTATCTTAACATTACTGAAGACAATTCCAACAAACTCCTGTATGCCTCCAAGCAGCCTAACTTTTGTTCAGCCTGCATCTGCCAATCCAAAACACTAAACTGATCTCTTCATTTTTCAAATGTCACCACTTAACCATCAGGATTTTTAAGACTGAGTTTATGTAGCAGTCAAGTCAACCAAAGGTCCAATTCTGCCCTCGGTTACAGTCTAGTAAACCCAGTTTAGTATAGCTGTGTTACTTTGGATTTACACAACAGTAGTAGGGCAACGGAATAGAATATAAAACTGAAAGCTACCAGCTAAAAGACAATTTAAATTAACATTTTGACTGCTTAAGCTTAAACTTTTTGGTTGGTTTGGAGTTGTAAACACAAAGTCTCCACCAAGAAAAGTATCCTTATCAAGGAGACAAGCTAAGCTAAATTACTTATACTCCAACAACCCCATCTAACCACACATATCCACAGAACATCTAACCTCTCCATTTGACAGCCCAGTATTGTATTCAGATATGGCACCATTTAATTATGAACTGGATTGCTACAAAAGAATAGGACAGTTAACTTACTGCTGTTTAATGAGCATGCTCTTGTTAGTTGTGAATACATTCACTGTACTCATTAAATCAGGAGGCACTGGAGTTCTGAATACATCATTAAAAGGATCCAGGAATGCTGCTGCTTTGTTCAGCATGACTACATGCTCTGCTTGACAGTTGGAAAATGAGCAAGACATGTAAGCCCCTTCCTGTTGGGCCAGCAGATCTAATTTTAAACTAGGACGAGAGAGAGAGAGTGGAAAATCTGCTTCTTCAGAGCTTCACTCAGAACACAAATTTCTCTTCTTACTGCTGACTTGAAACTGAAACATGATCACTACTGTAAGACAGCAAGAAAAAGAAATGCCAAGCTTGGGGAAGAGAGGGCTATTAAAAAAATAAATTACTAAGTAAACGAACAAATCTACAATCCATTTTCAATACACCCAAGGAATATGTATTAATCTATCAACCTACCCATTAGCAAAATGAACCTTCATAAAACAAACACATGCATACCCCTAACATGGTAGTTCCCATATTTACAGTATCCTGATTAAGGCTGAAGGAGTGAAACTGACTAGTAGGCTCCTGTACATTCTCAAAGAGGAGACATAGAACATATGTTCAGTGAGAGGACGAGTTTTGCTCCATCTACCCACAAAGATACACACCCACAGGAGAACCTACGTGTCTAAAGCACTCTAGAGTTACAGAGAAATTAAAATATAACTGTCAACCATTCAGCTCAAACCCATGGAAGCATTTTCTACCAAAGGAGGTATGTGAACCAACATCACTGATGGCATCACCGGACTTGCAGGGCATCCTGGAAGCTAAGATTTAACAAGCACAACTGCTTCCTCTAAGCATATCCTTAGAAGGGGAAAATGCATTTCTGGAACATGTTTATAACAAACCTTCCTTCTCACATCCTCCCACCTCATGCACAGAGAACTGAACAGGTTGCTGAAGTTCAGAACTGGGGGAAGAGGGGGGAGCTGACCCAGGCTTAATACTCTCAGTACAAGGCTGTGCAAGACTCAACCACTTTAATCCAAGCAATTATTTTTCAGTTAGAAAGTAGTTGATACTGTAAGAAGCTATATAAATACTCAATTCTAGTCAAACAAGGACTGCCACCTAGGAAGGCAAGCTTAATACCACAAGCGCATTTAGCCCAGTCTCCTCCCATCATGCACACGGGACAGTTCACCTCTAACTTGAGAAAAACATGTTCTAACCAGTCATGTTAGCACATCAGGACTTTGCTTGCTCCAGGCTTCAAAGCAAGCCTCTGGAGCTCATCAAGACCCCAATTTTCCCAGTTTTGCCAACAAAATAATCTTCAGGAAAAAAATCCTTCTGATTAAGCAGTCAGGCTTAATGCAACATGCCATGACTAATCCTCTTACATTTTCTCTGGGTCCCACACTGTAATCTCAGTAACACAGGAGAAACTGTTCTTTTCATAGGAGCTATGGACTGTCACAATCTTACTCAAATAGCAATTGATTACTCACTGCTATCAACTTGAGTTATCAACACACAAGGTTCAGCACAGTCCTGCTTACTTGGGGTGCACCCACAGAGCAGTACTCTCAAATGACCAGGTATAAGTTGTAAAACAGCACTCATTCACATCAACCTCCACAGACCTCAGAGGTCACATCTCATTGCTCCCCACAGTGCAGTACATGGATGCACTTAGTTCTTTTAGAGCATAATGTAGAAACAGCTTGAAGAACTACCTGGCTCTCCAATGGTTTAAAATAACACCACTACCAGAAGGTAGAAAGATTAACAGTTCGGGGATAGGGAAATCAAAAGGAGAAATCACATTCAGACTAGATATAGAGATGTATCCCTTATCAGCAATATGCACCTACAAGTGCATCAGAGCATTTGATTAAAATCCCAGTTCACTGATTTAAGAAGAATGTAAAAAACCAAACACCTTTAGGTCACCAACACTGTTTCTCTGGAGTCAGATAAAACAATGCAGAGAATGAGTATCCAGTTTTCTGATCAAAGGTATGGTCTGGTCTTGTAACATCCAGAAAGAAACATGCACAGAGAAAATGCATGCAATAGGCATGAGAGCCTCAATAAGAACTGTGTGTTAGACTGCCTAATTTGGGTCCTTTTCCCTTTAATCATGCTAAAAAGCTCTGTATGAGAGAGCTGCCTTGTAGAGTTCAGAAGCTGAGAGATGGACACATAAAAATTCATAAACTTCTCAAGTGTTGCGTTTTCCTCCCTTTATGCTCAGCACGGCAACTCATGCATCATCTCAGCTGGTTTAACTCAAAAAACACCACCTACTTTGATGACAGAAAGGAAAATATGATGTACAGGGAATTGTTTAAACATTTGTTGTTCTGCTTAGCAACAACATGGCTAAAAAACCCATAAGACATGAGATACAGACATATTGTTACCTATTACAAATAGTTTGCATTCTTCAGCTCCTTATGTACTTTTGGTCTGCCATTTAGTCAGACTTGCAGCTTCCCAGCAGACACCTCCTTTTTGCATTTTGTACAACACAGAGCATATCAGAACTCCACAGAGCAGCTTGTAATTTACACTTTGAGGGTATCTAAACTGGCTAAGTGACTTCCAGAGAGAAAACAAATTACACATTCAAAACAAGACACACATACTCTTATGACAACAAAAAGAAAGAAAAAACATGTTTTTCTTCATGCTATGTGCTGTATCACCATAACATAATAAGCAGTACTTCTGTTCAAAGACTTTAATCTCATTATTAATACCTCTTTGGTCTGTGTATATTCCATCTTCTCTTGTGTCTCATCACCAGCATTCAAAATCTTTGCAGGTACACCTTTGCATTATATACATACACAAAAAGTAATCCTGCAAGGGCCCTGTCTAAATAGCAGTGGCAAGGAAAATAGAAAACAAATACTGAAATGGCAAAACACATGCACTTCCAAAGGAGTTCTGGCTAGCCCCTCAAGTCATCCTTTTCAAGGAAAGCACTTTTATTTATTTTCATATTAATACATTTTTTGTTCTTGTTTCAAATACTTCAAACTGGTTTTTAACACATTCAAGTTAACATAAATATCTTCTTGCCCAGCTACACAGGGAAAAAAAGTTTAAAAAATCTGTTTGTTGAATGGGGAAACAATTTGTCAGAATTTCTTTTTCCATGTATTCCACTGCACCATATGTGGGGGCTGGAAGAGAGCCTAAGAACATCTGCCATAGACTTTAAAACCCCTAATAATAGCACAGCTGGTGTCCTCAGCCTAATGATCTCAGCACAGACTCATGTGGCCACTCCTGACTCTGGCCTCCAATCCAGGCAAAGCACAGAAACCCTCAAGGGCTGGACACCTTCATTCATTCTTCACTCAATTTGCATTTCACTAAAGAACCAATACAGAAAGCAAGTTGAAATCCTTACATTTTGCACAGCTCAACAGTCACTGTTTCCATAGGATTTCCCCATGCTCCTTTCATTAAACCCCAGTCTAGAAGTATTCCATAAAATGAAGCTCCTCAACAAAATAACTGCAAATCTCAGGATCCAGGCTTAGAAACCTAAAATGCTTAACTGCATTTAACTGTACTACAGAAGTGGTGTTTGGGTATTTTTTCTCCCACTAAACTCATGGACTATCTTCATTCCTGTCCATTTATTTTACTTACAAATGAATGTTTCCACCAGCTTGCTCTTAAACGTATTCAAATGTAGTGGTTTACAGATGAGAAAACCCATATTCCAAAGAATAAAAAAAAGGAGGCAGAAGAGCACAGAACGCAGGCTATGAAACTATGTTTAAGATCACACAGAGTCAGCATTGGGCTCTAACAGGTATTTATCACCCACATGTTTTAGGGAAATGTCTTTGATTTTCCATGCCCAAAAGAATGCAACTCTGTGAAGGTGGGAACAAAAAAAGCAGTATTTGGGTGGGGGTGAGGTTTCTGAGACTTTCATTCCCTTCAGTCCACACTCTGCAGTCCATTTACTCTTTCATCCATAAAAAAAAAGTAGCTAAGTTCCAGCAGTCAACGGGCATGAGTTCAGTCCAACGTAAGGTGTGCAGGTGGACCCATGCAAGGCACATTTAGCCACTGGCAAAGCACGAAGAGGTGGCTACTTTAGCAAATTGCTGTATCCACAGTAACAACAGACTGAATACTGAACTCCAAATTCCAAGAACAGCCCATTTAATCCGACTACTCTAAAATGCCAATGTGACACTAACATCCTCATCAGAAAAATGTTTTCTTCCCTGTTTCTCATGAGGGAGAGAGGGGAGAAAAATCTCAAAATCAGAGAAAGGCAACACTTTGTAAATTCCCACCCTGTCCAACAATATTGGCCCTCTTAAAAGAAGAGACATTTAGCAGATAATCCTTCTTAATTTGTACCACATCACTGAACAACAAGAGGAAAGATAAAGTACTGAGCAAGTTACTTATTAGTTTTATATAAAAGCACCAAAGTCTGAGAAAGAAAAAAACACTAGACCAGCCCAGCTACAGTAATCAATTTGGCTGTGACGAACATACTTAAGAGTCATGCATCAGTTATATGCCTTACTCCTCCTACTACCCTCTATCTGATCTATAACTCCTCTCAGAACTATAAGATACAGACACATTTTAGGTACCATTTTTAAATCAAGACCGTAGTTGAGCCATTAAACTACACATATGCTCTTATTTCTGACCTGACTATGAAAAAAAAGTATATTTTAAGGAATTAAGTGAATTGTCCCACCTTTTCAAACGAAGTCTAAAAGTCAGCAAAAACTACATCAATGGAGAAACAAAAACCTGCAGCAGAAGAGTATCTATAGAAAGAAAAGATACAGCCTCAAACAACACCAGTTTGACCACAAATTCTTAATTCCAACAACCATATGACACAAGTACCAACAGAAGGCTGTATTTGTTGTCCTGTGTAGATTTCTGACTGCAAATAAGAAAAACGTGCTTGAATTTTACCTTCTACTCCAACTGGGGAGCTCACTGTGCAGTGGCAGCAACAGCTGTGTCACAAGTGTTGACTGTGGCCATAGCAAATATCTGGGCTGGCAACAGTAATGAATTACATTGCTTTATAAA
Source organism: Rhagologus leucostigma (assembly GCA_013397725.1). NCBI lineage: Eukaryota > Metazoa > Chordata > Aves > Passeriformes > Rhagologus > Rhagologus leucostigma. The sequence goes on along the minus strand of VZTD01001501.1, from coordinate 862,201 downwards.
AATAAATTTGACATCAGACACATTAAAGAAGTCTACTGTTGCTGTGCTATCACTTGTGTAACAGATACAGTAGCCACATATAAGACTCATGATGTCCTTCAACTTGGCAGAAAGGGCCACTGTTCACAAAAAAAGCATGATCTCTCAGACGCACAAACAATTTGCAGAACTAACAAAGTTCTCCTGTGTAAGCCAGCCTGTAAGTGCTGGCTTGGAGCAGGCACGTACCTACTGCTCTCTCCAGAATTTGTTTCCTCACTTGCTACAGGCCCAAATTTTTTTTCTTTATTTATTTCCGGTGCTACATGCTGTACGTACAAGTCCCTTGTGACAGAAAGCAGGTAGAGACAAGGAGTCCTTATAAGCGGGTTAGTACTTCCATATTTCAAAGAGACTGACCCTGGCTATCTGCACTATTTCAGCCAATACAGTGATATCTGCATAAAACTTCCAGGTGCTCAGCCTTGCTGTGCTCACATGATCAGGAAAAGGCCAGGAATCTTAACACGCACGCTTTCTAGCCCATGTGTATGCTACGTCCTTCCTCTCACCAATTTGCAATTTTCCCAGAAAACAGTTTTTATTTCCTGAGTATTTCAACATGTGCCTTTATTAAGCAGCTGTCCTGACAGAACCTGTATTTTTCTATTCAGGAAGCTACAGGCTGGTGTGTAAGACAAATAAGTCTGTCATAGGACAAAGACAGACAATGCAAACACTGTACAACTGCAAAGTGCAGTCACTGATAGACACAGTTACCACAACCCATAATAATTCCTGCTTGGAATTTCTCCCTGGAAATATGTCTCTGACAGTAAGGCTGCACACAGTCTGCACAAGATTGGGGGTGGATGGGGGAGCTGTTCTAACATGAAAAACTCATCACAAAGCTCACAAATAACATCAGATCACAGTGCAGTTATAAAGTAGACTAGAGGCCTTCCAAGCCACAACTAAACTTGGTTAAGGAGACAGACCCCTACTTTACACAGCCTTAATATTCAGAATTACAGTTTGATTCACACCAGCTATCACTTTATATAAAGAGGTGATAGGCTCCAGTGAAAGTGACTTGGCTAAACTTAGCTCAAAGAGTAACAAGCCCTTGAAGCACACATCATGCAGTAATTACCTATATCACTATGTACAAATCTTGTGCCAGCTGATATCCCTATCTTGACTAAGTATCCAAAACCAAGCGTTAAGAGAAGTGGATGTCACACTCACACTACTGCAACTTTGTACTGAGCTGAACACAGCCTGCACACAAGAAGCAAAACCTGGGCAAAAGACCCAAGACAGCATCACTATGCTCAGCTGCATTTACCAGCACTGAGCTGCGACAGCTTAAGAGACTAAATCCTCCCTCCTGTTTACAACACCTCCCCAGCAAACTCCCTCATTTGCAAACCCACCCTTCCAGGTACAAATGTTAACTAGTAAAAGAACAGTGTTACCAAGAAATACATTTGCTCCTTTCCTACCTTCTTCTCATTTAAGCTGCACATGTGCTTTACCACAAAGTATTACACCCCAGGGCACAATGAAAGTGGAAGCATCAGGGCTTAAGTATTAGAAGAGCCACCTGCAAGTGCAAAAGGCAGTTGTTTCATGCTCTCATCTGCGTTGTGGTCATTTGGAAGCATGCAACTACAAAGCTCCAAATAGAGTAAAACAAACATATACTGGGCACAGCTCACGTCAGCAGATGACATCTCTTAACCTGAAGGTCATATTGTCAACACTACAAATGTGGAAGCAGCTGCCGACATTTTGACACGGTCCCTAAACTGCAGAGCGCAAGATCCAGGAGACTGTAATTCAGAGACATATTTGAGGTGTCAAAGATTCCAGACTCTGTCAAGGATTCCAGACTCCGTCAAGGATTCCAGACTCTTTTACCTCCACAGCTGAGATACTGTATATACTACTTATACTCAGCCAAGTTACCCGACTGTAACAATGATTTGGCCTTTTTTGTTTTGTTTTTAGTTAAAAAAAAAGAAGCCCGGAGGTCAATATAGACTTCCAAGACAAGATACTGGCCATTCTGGACCAAACATCATGTCTTGCAATGTAATAGATCCTTCCAAATTCTACTCCCCCTCCATCAAAACACACCCACCCACCCAGTCACTGTATTCCTTTCTCCTTCTCCACCTTTTTCACTTCAGGCAGGGTAAGAGGGATCTTCACACAAAAAGAAACAAGTAACAGCCTGTTTAACCCTTGTGACTCAAGTCTGGGTTTGCTGTTCCAAAGTGTAAGTGGCAAACTATGCTGAATCTACACTCACTTTGTTGTCCTCTGCAATTATTTCCCAAAAGAGCGAAGATAACCCTCAAGACACAAAAAGCAAGCAACCAACCCCTTTAAAACCAATAATTCACATCTTCATGACTTGGACTTTACTCAAGGAATCATTCCTGAGTTTCAGGGCCATATTCTGTTTCATAATTGATAGGCATTTACATCTGTAAATACCCGAGCTTCCAACTTCTATTAAATCTATTCTCCAAAATGTTATTTAATCCACTTGTTCAGAAATGCATATTTTTTAGGTCAGTTTTAGCAGGCACTTCATGAAGTTTTTGCTAGACAGGCAATACAGTTAGGTAGCACAACTTCTTTCAGCCACCACCACAACTTCTTTGTATCTTTTGTGAAAAGGTATTTAGAAAAGAAATTTATAAAATAGTTATTCGGGTTTTGGGTTTCTTTTAAGAGCTAAATCTTAAATAAGAATTTATATGCATATTATGAGTTCCATTTAACCTTGTTTGCTCATTTTTCTCTTTCAAAAGTCTGTTACTTCCAAGAACTTTACAAACCATTAATAGATATCCTGAAGAAAAAGAAGGGGAAAAAAAAGGATGGCAAATTTCTCTGTTGGAGCTCTCTTATACGAGGAGATAAAGGAAACTCTGTAACACTTGACATACAAAACAAAGCCAGAGAAAAAGTATGGTTAAAAAAAAAAGAAAGAAATAAGAACAGGGAGAAAAAGTAGATCAGCCAAAATGTCAGAATTCATAAAAGATGCTTGCAAATGTCTTCAGTGCCCTTAAAGAAACACCAATGCCTTAATATTCAGAGATCCCAAATTCCTTTCACTTCTCTGGTGGTAATAGGACTATAGCATTGAACAACGAAGTGTCCAAAGCAGTCCCTCCCAAAATCTATTCTTTAGCTTCACATATACTCAGTTCCAAGTTGGCACACTGCTGGATTACAGGTCTTCTATCACAAAACAAGTACCAGTTTCCCATTAGAAATCAGGGCAATCAAGAACCACTAGTTCCCACTCAGAAGATAAATTACTTATCTGTTGTAGGATTTACATCAGAGCCATAACAGGCTGAAGCCCTGTTCATACCTTCCCAATATCTGAAGTTTGAAACAAGTATTTTATAGCTGTTCAGTCTAAGGGTTCACAAAATAAAAAAAAAATAAAAACCCACCCAAAAAACGTTTATTGCTCACATTATAATAACTGCTTGCTTACCTTGCCAGGGAAAGGTCTGAGGAACAAAGAAGAGAACACAGTACTACATCTGCTATAACAAGTCATGTTATAAACTGATCATTTTCCTGACTATGCAGCCCCTCCTATTTCCTCTTACTCATTTCTCCCGCTGCAATATTATATCATGTTTTATCTTCAAGTTATTCCCGCTGGTCACAGGATGAAAACAATAGGCTTGCTCCTAGGTGCATTTAGGAATTTCCTCTCAGACTTCTTGACAAACCAATTAGTGCTAATTTACCAGATAAGAGAGACAGAACAGGGTATTCAATCCTCCCCGTGCAAATCTGCTAACCAAGAGTACTAAAATGATGTTGGTGGCTTTCTTTTATTAAAAAAACAAACAAAAAAAATCCAAAACAAAAATATCCCAACAAACTACAAAACAAAAACTCCCACACAACTAACAAATTGTTCAATTTAGATAGCATTAGCTCTCATTTTTAAAGAGACCTATATAACTTAACGCCCACAGGTTGAATACAAGGTGTGGTATTATACACCTAAAGCAAACTAAACACTAATTGGCCTTGCCTGCACATTCCTGTGTCGCCTTTGTGCCATCTCCACCATTCATCTAACTCCCTGAGAAAGACAAACTACCAATAAAACTAAAACTAAGGAAATCTAACCAACTTTTCAAGCCATGTTTTTCAATTTGCCTCCCCAGCTTATTTCCCAGGGGGTAACAGTCAATATGAAAGACCTGTGGACAAAGAGGTGCAACACATAGCCGGTAGGACAAGGCAGGACTGTCCCCAGCAGAGATGGCAAACTGTGAGCCCAGGTTAATCTGGTTACAGAAGCACAGCCTTCAGGCACACGCCTTCTCAAGCACCTCTAGCTAATATTAGTGTAGGCTGTCCTGAAGGCACACTGTCACCCTACTGCACACTTACCCTGGAGCCATATATCCTTGTTGCTCCTTTTTCCTCTCAGGAACATCAGTGTTTCTACCACTCCACACCAATGTGATCAGGAATGCAACCTGGTTGGAAAAGCTAAGCCAAGGGGATGGGGAGGTCAAACCACTCACAGGCACTGCGTTGGCTTCAGCTGTGTGGGTTTTCAAATACTGGTGTTGCAATCCATTTTGCCAACCTTCACTGCCATGAAAACACCAATCCCTGGTGGGACTCAAACCATCAGTCCTGTAACTGGTGCGTGTGCTTAACCATGACACCACAGGGCTGAGGGACACCACTAGGTGAACACCCAGAGCCAGAATTTACAGGTCCTACACAAGTGTCAATCAACCCAAGACTTAACAGCAAAGGCCTCCTCTGCAGTTACCGAGAGATGAGGTTTGTTTGCCCAGACCAATCCCACAGCCATATGAAATTGATGCTGACAAGCTGACTGGCAACAGAAGAGACAAGAAACATCTTTGCTCTTGTTGAATTCATACCTACTGGAAGAGCAACTCTGCTAGACTTACAAATCCAAGAAATAATCAATTTAGTCCATAATAATCCATTATTAGTTGCTAGAAAGGAAGAAAGTTAATTTTTTCCTTTTAAAAAATCTTGGGATTAAAGCTGACCTATGATGAACAATTAGGACTATTTAAAAGTACGGTTTTTTTTGTCCACCTGAATTGAAAAGCCTGTCTAAAGACCAGGTGACAAGTCATGTTAAATTTTTGTTAAGGAAGCATCAGCTTTACTTTAACAAATAAAAGAAATTGCTTTCAGTTCTTAATTCTTACTGTAAATATTCATATAGATCACGATAATGCATTTCATACTACTTTTTGATAAAAACCCCAAAACATTCATAGTTACATTTCATAAGAGTCATAGCTATACTTTGGGTTGGAAGGGATCTTAAAGGTCAACTAGTCTAACCCCTGCAATGGGCAGGGGGACACCATTCACTACACCAGATTGCTCAAAGCCCTGTCCAACTGGGCCTTGATCGCTTCCAGCATCCAGAGCTTCTCTGTGTGTATCATTTAAGGTCCTATCATTATGATAAATTTCCTGTCATAAAGTCTATTCAACAACCATTTGGGAACAAGACTAAGGCAAAAAATATTCCTCAAAGAATGAAATAAGACTGTAATAAAATCATGCACACTGAATTTAAGAAATCCAGTCTCATATTCAGGATCTACACCCAGCATGCAGTGACATCAATCTGCCTTTTCCACCAGTGCTGAGCAGCTGTTCGTGAGTTAGGTAACTATTATGAACTGTTAATTCTATGTTTATTGTCTTCAAATTACACTTGCTTATGATCTTTGTCTTTACATACAAACATCTCTAGATTTAATACATCACTCATTCCATAAGTTACCTTTATTTATTTTTTTAAAGACAGTAATACCCCCAGGAACAAAACAAAAAAGATTCTTGTCCTTTTTTCCAAGTCAAAAATCGTATTTCCCTCCTCTCTTTCCTGCTATTCAGTAAAATAGTACAGAGGGATATCAATGAGAAAACCTTCCAATTTTCTTCCTTTATGTCAACATAGAGCAGGTGTCCTCTGAAAGTTGATAAACAGTACAAAATGGGTGCAGTGTTTACTCTTGGAGGGCGGATGTTAGTAAGTTAGGCTCAAGAAACTGAGACTGGCTTACCTTGAACATTCATCAGTGAGCAAAGCGAGATAACTGTGTCTCTTGGAAGTTCTCTGTTCCCAGCCTGTGAAATCCCAGGCTCCTATTTTGAACACTGACCTTTTCCATCACAACATCCCATCGTCACCTTAACATTCCACCTATTTTACTAGAATAACCACTGCAAAAGTAGCACCATCTTATCCTGCACAACCCATCTGCCAGACATGTGTTTAAAACTTCTGCAAAACGCACTCAAATTACTTGAGCAAGTCATACACTCCTCAGGGAAAGGAAAGTCTTTTGGGCCACCTGGAGTTCTCCATTTTAAAGAGAATTAGTAATGTACACTATCAACCTTAGTACTGTAGGAAAAAAGTGCAGGTGTAGCACACATGTCTGCTGAGGTTGCGGCCCGTTTCACACATCCCGTCAGGCCCTAAACAGCTACAGAACGTGCCAATCCACTGACCCCAAGAGACTGATAGCCTTTTAACAGAGATTCGCAAGAACTGGATTTAATTCTAGTACTGGCATGAACTCCTGAATTACCTCAAATGTCTTGATCTTGCTGCCCCTCTTCATCCATTGCAAAGTAAGAGAAGACTGATTTTTGTGATTCATGAATGCTTAAACAAACTCAGTTCATTAGAAGTTCATTCACACTGAATATTTTGCAGCTTTTGCAATGTAAAAGAGCAAAGTATTTAGGAAAGTTGCATTTGCCTGAGGTACAACAGCTCCTAAATGAAACCTCATTTAGTAGATAAAAGCAGTACAAGTGAATGTCATGGAGAAATCAATGTTCTCTGCAGAAAAAAAAGTGGTAGCATAACATGCATCCAATAGTATGACAGTACACACCTCTCTGGACTTTGGGACAAAGTACTCTGCCAGATAAATGCAATATTTAGCTTTTCTAAGCCTTTTCATTCTAATGGCTTTTGATGTCTTGCAAAAACACAGTCTTTAAGAAAGCTGCTACAGAGTAAAATTATAGTGAGCAAATCCAAGAATAATCAAAGGTTACAAACGTTTCAGGCAATTAGAAAAAGCATTTTCAGTTGAGATTGCCTTATATCGGACACGTGTGGCTCTCACGTCAGTCACGAGCCACTGGGTCAAGCCATAATATGCTTATCTACCATCTGACAACACTACATGGCCCTCAGGAAATACGGCATAAAGGACTGATTTTGATATGGCCTTCACACGTGCAGGTTTGCAGAACTCATTACAAGAACAAAGGCTCCAAGAAGGTAATGTTTTTGGTTAATCCTGGTCTCCACCCCCTTCATAAATACCTGGAAGTGATCATTACAGCAGTATTACCCAAACACAACAGAAGCCCACCATTCCTTTCTGACAGCAGTGCAACTTGTAACTACAGCAGAAGATCTAGTGCAAAAAAACATATTAAAAGAAAGATTGATTTCCACCTCATCACTTTTCATTAACAGGGCTTAATACCTCCTCAGAAATAGCTAGTATGACCAGACATGGCTGCAGAGAAAGAAACTCCATTTAAAACAGGTTTAAAAGACAGTCTAAGGACTTTGACATTGTTCCAATGCCTTCCAATTCTGCTAATTTTACAGGTATCACTGTGGCAATAGGTCTGCACGGATTTGAACTGCAAGGTTTCTGCTTACTGCAGAGGAGTGTCTGCTGCTCCCCGGCGAAGTATGCAACTGTGCAGTATCTGACAGTGAAACTAGGCTTTCTGGAACAGGCAATGTTGTTAGTAACAGAAGATCCACTTATGTAAACATTAAAGAGGACGGCAAAAGTCTTCATTTTCCCACAGCAGATGATTTAAAACAAAATACCCCTCTCTTGAAACAAAATCGCACTTCAGTATCCCCTAGGACACCAAATTGTGGCTGCTGTCAGACCATAACTCATACAGGGTCCTGATTTGCTTGAAATTAGATGCCAGTAAGACATTACCAGCAGCTGCCTTTAAAAAGATGAAATTTAGAATTTACGTGAAGATACAATGTAAAAATGCACTGATTGATTCCAACAGCAGTCAACTAAGCTCTTCAAAGAGGCACATGTAACTACCTTAATGTATCCATAGTTTTCATTCTTCCCTTCTAGGCTATAAATATTTCCACTGTATGAACATTTTCCTAACCTTTGGTTTCTATTAAAAGATAGAACAAGTCAACTCAGCATTATTTTAAACTCCACTGAAAACTAGTGATGAGCAGTTTTTCTTTGTTTTGTTTGAAGCGTGGAATTATTATCTAGTGGAGCAGGAGGTTCACAAATTCTTTCCTTTAACTGGCAAACTAGATGAGAGGTGATCCTTCCCCTCTAGTTGGCACTGCTGAGGCCACACCTGGGGTACTGTGTCCAGTTCTGCACTCTCCAGTACAAGAAAAAGATGGACATACTGGAGAGAGGACAGTGACTGGCCACTAAGACAAAGAAGGAAGATTAGGGCATTCCTCCTATGAGGAGAGGTTGAGAGAGCTGGGACTGATCAGCTGGAGATGAGATCTCTTCAATGGGTATAAATACCTGCAGGGAGGGAGGACAGAGCCAGGCTCTTTCAGTGGTTCCCAGTGACAAGACCAGAGTGATGGGCACAGCCTGAAACACAAGCAGTTCCCTCTAAACATCCAGGAACACTTTTTCCCTGTGAGAGTGACCAGGCACTGACAGGTTGCTCAGCGAGGCAATGGACTCTCCAGCCTTGGAGATAGTCAGAAGCTGTCATGACACAGACTGTGCCAAGTGCTCTAGGATGACCCTGCTTGAGGTAGGGAGGTTGGACCTGATGACCTCCAGAAATCTCTTCCAATATTAACCATGCTGTGATCCACCAAAGAAGCAACCTTTCTACAGAGCTCAGGATTTCTCTCTTCTGTTCATACAGGTGCTTGGAGTGAAGAACATGCCATAAGCACAAAAATACGCAGCAGGTTATTGTCAGCCTCAGCATCTCATCTATCAACACACAACTAGTGTTGGTTGTATCAGAGCTTAGAGTGCAGCAGTTTCAAAATCAGCTCATGTTCACTAAAGACTATTCTCTCCTGACACCAAAGTCCCATCCACTTACTACAATCGCTTCCTTTGCTCCAGCTAACAGCTGCTCAGCTGGCCCGGACGGACAATCTGAAAATTAACCTTAAAAACAGCTCTTGCCTGTGTCAAGGAGTCAGTTCCAAGCACCATAATATGGAAGGGCATAGAGGAATCCACAGCCATGGGAAAACTTGCTCTGCTGGGCAGCAGCATGGTCTAATGTCAAAAGAAGCCAATAATGAAACTTTGCAAGCACTTTTAAACCAAGCTCTTCCCACATTTCCTTCCTTCTTTCGAGTACTCTGCTACAGTGTTCTGAACTTCTGCTATAAACGCAAGCAAAACCAACAGGACTCAAACATATTAATCTATCAGTATCATTACCGAAAAAACCCCAAACACACACACAAGAAAATATGACAGTTTTAGAGCAGCAGCGTCATTTGGGTTTTCAGCATCTAATGGACGGCAAGGTTAGACAATCCTGTCCAGAGAAGCCACAAGATAAGGCAAAGAATCAACTCCAGGACAGCCACTCACTGATTTAACTAAAGCAAATCTGCCAACATAATTGAATCTAAGAATTATCTCTGAGCTAATCTGTTTGTGCTATCAATAAGCCTCTTAGCTGGTCAACCATAAGCAGGATGACTACATAGCGTGACTTTTTGCACTGTAATCAATAGGCTCCAATAAAAACAGAAGTATTGATGATTCAAAGTTCAAATAGAGGACAGTTTTAGACAAAGAATAGTATCAGTGAACTCCTGAAATTTATTTAGGAAACATCATGCTATTAACTACAAAGTAAAATAAAAGCAAGCTCACAGCTATCTCAGTCAAACCACAGAGTAAGCAGGAAGGCTTTGAATCAGACACCAACTGGTATCTTGGAAAGCCCATGTTAACAGGAAGTCCATTCTCAAGATTTTTATCTCTCCAAACAGCACTGATCCCACAACTGAATCCTCAAAATTGAGCCCTCCATACAGGTGCAGCATTCCAAGGTGTCAGTGGCATTGCTCGTGGAGTTTTAATGATACATACGTGACCAAGAAAACATACCTTCACAGCACAGGCACTGCAGACCACACACCAGGTTTTACAGTTCCAGCCTTACAAAGCTCCGTACAGTAACTGAGCTGCCTACAACTGACATGCCATCGCCGTCATTTAGTGACTAGAAAGTAGTTCTCCTCCTTACTGTGTTTTTATGGTAACTCTGAAAGCCACTCGGCGTGCAGTCACTACCGGAATCTGTTCCTTTTCATAGCCTTTCTGAAGCACACCAGTGACCATCTCACTCCCAGCAGAACCAAAGAACAATACGAGCATCACAGGGGAAGATGCCAGTATGCCTTCGGTCATTTTACATGCAATTTAAGTGTATTTATTCTTGAATATTGATCTTGGTGGCAACACTAAGCTTCTTACAGACGCAGAACTGCCAGGTACATTTGGAGAAAAGGAAGAGTTCAAAGGGAAAACAGAACTAGTTATAAAAGCCTACCTATCAACAATATTTTTCTGACCAACAGGCAAAAAGCACAGCTCCTATTTCCCTATTGTGGTTATCATGACTCCTGATAATACAGACCAGTTCTACTGGTCTGGCTGTTCTTGCATTAATGTGGAAGTATTGGGAAATAAGTAGTGTGTGAAATCAAATGACAGTTTTGTAAGAGTTAAAATTGGGTTATTCAAAGATACACCAATTAAGTGCCTGGCCTAATACTGAAGACTTATTAGACCAGGCACTAATTTTTACTGTAGCAGAGGGAAAGCTAGCTGGTTCAAAATTTTAAACAAGGAATACACAGTTCTCTGCAAATTAATAAGAAACCACCAACCTTGACTTGAGTATCACTCACAACATACAACATCCACACAACCCAAAACAAATTATGTCCAACAAATGTTATTTCTGGTCCTGGCAGAAGGAGCACTAAACTACTCCAACTCCAGAAATCAGTAAAAATTTAAAGACTAAGGAAAGAAATGTATTTCAAACAAATGTAACTCATACACTGCCTCTCCCCTTAATTATCTCTCCTCTCCCAAGAAAAACTTTAAGTAACATAGGAAATTGTTACGAAGAAAAGTGTGTACAGTTTTCAGAAAGGGTAAAAGGTTTGCTTTTAACCTCTTGTCTTTCAATACTGCAGATGCTGCCTCAATAGCATTCATTCTGAGAATCCTTTCTACAGAGCTATTAAAAAAAAAGAGTACCTTGCATTCAGTTTACTGTCTATCACAGCAGATAAGAGTGCGAAGTTTTAGCACTTTTCCTTTTCAGTATTATAGCAACAACAGTAAGAAACAATAATATTGATCAAGTACACATTTAAAACAAAAATATTTAATCTGCACTAATTTCTGCAATACTAATCTCATTATTCTATCCCAAAGCAGATTGGGTAGAGTATAAATAAAATCCTCAGAGCACACTGGAAGATTAGGATCGAATTACTTCTACAAAAGCAGCTGGTAATCTGTTACAGGAGACAGAACGTGTGAAGCAGCAAGGAGCTCAGGCGTGAGCTGCAGCAGAGAGGAACAACAGGAGTTCCTACCAGTTCCAGGCAAATCCTTCCAGTCTGATCTTGCTCTCTGATACGTGCAAGTCCGCTTACTCCCACCAGCTCTCACCTGTGTTCCACAAACTGTCGGAGTGCCAAGTTAATAATCCATCAATATACATGGCAAAACTTGTGTACCACATCCTGCTCCTGCCTCATTAGTCACGACTCTGGATTAAACCAGTCAGATGCTCAGAGGCTGCTGCAGCAGCTTGAGATTTCACTGGGATTTTAAGCATCCACATATATATAAATGTTTGTGTCTAATCTCATTAATGCTTCCTCAGCATACTGGTGTGCTACCCAGTGCTCTAGAACAGGCACCAAGTTCCAGCATGAAATTTTTGTTCATAACTGAACAAAAGATGAACAGAAAATTTTTGTCTGGTATGCGGTTTTTTTGCATTAGATCCAGAGATCCCACTTCTTTCCACTACTGTCATCCATCATGCAGTTCAATCTGCTGGCAAGTAGGAGTTCATTCATGCAACTGACAGAAACTTTTGTTTTACTTCAACAGAAATTTAAATTCTATCCATTCTATCTGTTCATACGGCCATCTGGTCTTCACTCAGTAGCTCACATTAAAAGCTGAAAACTCTTACCTTCCATTAGGATTTTTCCCATCCTGGTTTTCCTCCCTTACAATGATGCTCATTGAAAAACAGAGAAGTAAGCTATAATCATGGCTTAGTATCATTTTCTTATTGCCATCACAGGTTGCTCTGACTCAGTTAAAACAGGTTAGAGTGCCTCAGAGAAGGCACGGTTTTGTGAATACAGTTCCTGGGCTTGGAGACAACACTCCCTCCTCCAGGCTTCTTATGGTAACTCCAAAAGAGCCCTACTAGGACAAACACGTTTAAACTCAGAGAAGTTCCAGCACAAGCAGAAGCCAGAGCATTACAAACAGTACATGCAACTGCGTACACACAGCAGTAAAACATGCACATATGGCAAACTGCTCATCATAACTGTTGTTTGGTTTGATTTTAACTTTTTTTGGTTTTGTTGTTTGCTTTTTTTTTTCTGTTGCTTTCCTGATTGCAAAAGCCATTACACCCACGATTTAATCTCAGCGGACTGAAAGGTTCAAATAAGGTTACAGATTACAAGGCAGAAAAAAGTGTCCCCACGGAGACTTCTCCTGAAGTCGGAGAGAGGGAGAACATGAACCCTGGATCCCACTCTTTTAACAGACGTTCGATTTTTTTGGACATTTCCTACTCTTCCCTAATTTCACCTGACAAAAACCTCATCTAGAGATGAAGGTTCAAAATCGTCAGCTGCAAATCAAAAGAGGCACCAAGATCTCAAACTTGCTAAAAACCATAATGGAATATTTTAGCCATTTTAAACAGTGGAATACTGCCAAAAGCTATCCATAATCCCTAACGCTGAAGAAACCCAGTCAGTATTTGCAGGTCCCTCTGCGATGGCTAGAAAGCTACTCCTGCATGCAGGGGCCCTTGTATCTGACGACAGCAGCAGTTCAGCTCTAAATAATGCAAAGGCACAATTCTGCGAGCGATCCCTGACCCTCGGTACGCAATTCCACTCATGTGCTTCTTTCCTTTAAGGGGGCGGAAGGGACAAAAGAGCACAGGCAGCAGAGCCAGGCGCAGCGCCCGCCCCCGAGCCAGCCGGCTGTGAAGGTCGAGGGGCCCGAGGAGGAGGAGAACGAGAAGGAAGAGCGGCTGCACCTTGCTTACCCCCTCGTTCCGCTGCCCGGCGAGCGCTGCAGGCCTCGCCCGCACACCGCAGCCCCCCAGGCGCCCGCCGCCCCCGCTCGCTCACCTGGGGGCGAGAGGGGGCAAAGGCGACCGCGCCGGTGCCGCCGCGCATCGTCGCCCGCACCGCGCCCCC